>JAEOAD010000040.1:9080000-9377500 GCA_036365145.1 Orientallactaga sibirica | reverse complement strand
TATTCAAACATTTTAAAAATACGGCCATTAAGCATTTGGAAGTTAAGGATAGAGTTGATTCCGTTTTTGCCTTCTGCACAAATGAAGAGCCTGTGAACGTATTTGGTAGAGTCCCTGTCTTAATGACACTGTCTAAGGTACAAGTGAGTCTAGGGTCCAGGTGTCAGTTAGTATGAAGTTTCCACAGGAGCTCAGGCTGTCCTGCATCAGACCAACTCAAGCAGAGCCCAGTGAACTTCTAGCTGGTCAAAGGTCAGCAGGATCATTAAATCTTCACCCTCAATTTTTTTTTAAAGGAATTAGTGTGTTTATAAGGCCATGGATACAGAGCAAAAATACTACCCTCAAGCAGTAATTGATAGCCAGGCGCGGTGACACAGTCCTTTAATCCCAGCCCTCAGGAGTCAGAGGTAGGAGGATCTCCATGAGTTCGAGGCCACCTTGAGACTACATAGTAAATTCCAAGTCAGCCTGGACTAGAGCGAGACCCTACTTGGGAAAAGAAGTAGCTTGTAATGTGAAAAGGGACACAGATTGACAGACAATTATTTCCTGAAGAACAGGTGACAAGCTAGGTGAGGTAGGTGCTGCTGTGGAGATACTATCAAAGTGCCGTGGGAGTTTGTGCGTCTCCCCTGTCTCTGTGACCATGTCCATCAGGAAAGTCAATATAAAACCTTTGTTTTGGCTTACAGTTTGAGAGCCCTCAGTCTATCCTTGGCTTTGGCAGAATATCACATGAGATTGTGTGGTCAAGCCAAACTGTTCATCTCATAGTTGCCAGGAAGGAGAGAGAGAAAGAGAGAGACCAAGAGAGGGATGAAGACGGGGGGAGGGAGGGGAATGTTTGCCAAGGTTCTTATGTGTAATTCACACATATATTGCCATTATCATAACAGCGTCACAGTAACACCCTGTAAAGATTCCACTGGCTCCCAATACCATCTGAAGAGGAGGGTTCAGCCTTTATCGCATAGGCCCTTGTTGAACATTTACGGTGCAAGCTGTCACAGTACATACTATAAGGACTAGTATGCATATGTGTATATGTTTATGTCACAGGTCATATATTTTAGTCTATTTAAATAGTAATGCACACACACACACACACACACACACACACACACACACCTATCTGTCTCACCTTGGGTTTGGTGAGAAAAATCTCAGAGAACTTGGCAATAGGGTTGAGCTTTGCCAAGAGTGAATGGAATTTGGACAGTTGTTTGTGTTGGGTATGATCGGCTGTTCTGAATCAAGATTTACCTTTTCAGATATGCTGGGATTGGTGTTACCTCAGGTCCCTGAAGACATTCAGTCTTTATGACCTTATACAACTGCACACAAGCTGGGACATTTGAATGTGGGTGCCATGTCTCATAGGGATGCATACAAAAGCTCTTAGTCAGTGGGGCATGCTAACATAGAAGAATTACACCTTAGCCATTCAAAATGTTGACATTTTAGAGCACACCCCCCCACACACACCCCACCTTAGAAATTCCACACTTAACCATTTCCTTTACGACGACCTCGCAAAGAGGTTCAATAATTGACCAAGGTCACTCAGTTAACTTGAGCAAACTTTCCTCTGTCAGAATGTGAAATTGGGGCCGGGGGTGGGGGAGGAGGGGAGGCTTGTCTATATCCATTATGGTAATTTTTATTGATGTCGTGGATCAAATCACTGGAAGTCTGATTTCAGACAAAGATGCTTTCAATTCTGCAACGAACTTGCATGATGAGGTAAGTTTAAAGGAGCATAGAATAGACTCCAGGCAGAAAATGCATTAGAAGTCGTACCCGCATAAAGAACTCATGGAATTATCTTATCGGTAACGTTACAAAAAAAAAAAAAAAAAAAGCCAGGCAGGAGTCTCAACCTGGTATCTTACCTATAGAAGGCGGCGGGGGGGTAGGTGAGGGGCAAAAGGAAGGAGAGAAAGAGGAAGACAGAAGGACAGGGAGAGAGAGAGGGAGAAAGAGGGGAGAGAGAGAGACTGGGAGCTGCAAGAGGTACCCTTTGTCTGACAAGCCTAGAAAAGGAAGCCTCGCTCAGCAGCCCGGCGCTTCCCACCTCCAAGCGCCTGCCTAGCGGCTAGGTGGAGCCGGCGCCGGCGAGCCCAGGCGGACTCCAGATCCGGGTTTTGGCGGCCGCCCCCGTGGCCCGGCTCGAGCCCCCCTCCCGGGTCCTCGGAGCTCCTTCTGGCCTCGGTTGCACCGGCCGCGGCGCACCGGCCTCCCTCCGTCCCTCTGTCCGTCCGCCCCCTCCCGGCCCGCGGCTGTGCGCGCGCGTCGCCCGCTCGGCCGGCTGCGGTCTCCAGGAGCCGGGATGCAGATGCGGTGGCCGGGCCGGGAGGGCTCCGTCTCCGCCGGCCTCCCCGGGACTGTGCGCCGCTGCCTCGGCTCCCGCAGCTGCTGCCGCCGCCGCCGCCGGCGCCCGTGACGCGCCCCCTCCCTTCCTTTCTTCCTCCTCCTCCCCTCCCTCGCTCTCTCCCTCTCTCTCTCTCTCTCGCTCGCTCGCTCTCTCTCCTCCGTCCCCCAGTCCGTGTGCGCGCGCGTGTCAGCGTGTGCTCGTCTGGAGAGCGCCCGAGCCTTCCTTCCCCGCGGCACGCTCTCGGTGGAGCGCACGCAGAGAAAGGAGCCGAGAGGCGACCACGGCCACGGCCACGGCCACGACCACGACCACGGCGGTGGCTCGGAGGAAGCCGGGCCGCGCGATGACGCTCCCGCATGCCCGCAGCCAGCCGGCCTGGCCGGCGGCGAGCTAAGCGGCCAGCTCCGGGGCTCGCGCTCCGCCCGCCCGCCCGCGCCCGGGACGCACGCCGCAGCCCTCGGCCGCCCGGCGGCACCGGCTCAGCCCGCGCGCCCCGCGCCACCTTCCGCCCGGGACTTTGCGCGGGCGCGAGACCCGAGAGGACCCTCGATTGCCACAGCATCTCCCGGCCGGGAGGAGGAGGAGGAAGAAGAGGAGGAGGAGGAGGAGAAGGAGGAGGAGGGACCGGAGGAGGGCTTGGCGGCCAAGACACCCCTGGCCCTGGCGGCGGCTCCCCCTACCTAGCCCCTCACTCCCGCTCCCCGGCGGAAAAGGGGAGGACGAGGAAGAAGAAGAAAAAGAGAGGAGGGGGGTGGGGTGGGAAGAACTGGGTATAAAGATCGGCCGCGGGGGGGATGGTGGAAGATTTTTGGTCTCCTCCGCAGCGTCTTTTCTTAAACCGGCGGCGGCGGTGGCGGCGGCGGTGGTGGCGGCGGCGAGAGGAGGAGCGGCGGCCCCGGCAGCCAGTGCCGCATGTTAACAGCCACCGCTGGGGTCCCCGAGCCGTTGCCCGAGACGAGACCCAGCCTGACTGCGAAGTTGTGCAACTGTGCGCCGGGAGACACGTTTGAACCCTCCTTCCCCGCGCTCGCTCGGCTTTTGCCCCTTGGGGCGTGTGGAGCGAGGATACCGTAGAGGAAGACAGACGCCGGGCTTTCTCCCCAGTCCCCTCTCTCCAAGGCTGTGTGTGGCAGAAGAAAAGGAAGAGAAGATTGACTTTTTTTTTCTTTCTCTCTCTCTCTCTCTCTCTTTTTTTTTTTTTTCTGTTGTTGTTGTTCTTTGCCTAGAAGGGGAGGGGGGTCTCCACCCTTCCTGCCTTCTCTACGTTTTGACTATAACGCTCTGGCCGTGTGAGGCTGGAGGGTCTTCGCTGGGGCCGGTCCATCCTTTTGCAAACCGCCCCCCACCCCCCAACGCCGTGGTTCAATGGTGGGATTGTGGAAACTGCATCAGCCTGCTGCAGGTTGTTGAGCTACGGATGGGACCAACTCAAGGACCGGCGGTTACGAAAGGTAATTTATTCTTCTCACTCTTCCTAACAGTGGTCGTCTTTGGTCGAGCGCAGGCGGCGGCATCCGCTGGGCGGGCAAGCGAGGGGGTGCGGGGTTCACGCGCGCACACACATACACACACACACACGCACACACACACGCATACACACGCACACACACACACGCGCACACACGCACACTGCATCGTGATGCGGGGCGGGAAGGCAGCCTCCTGCCTGGTGGGCGCTCCCCTTTGGCAAGGGTTCGAGGTGCTTCCAGCCATTGGGGATCCGGCAGCCGAGGAGGGATGTAGGGGAGAAGGGTCCAGGCGCACTTGCCGTCGCACACTCGGGGGAACAGGGACTGCTCCCACCCTGGACGTTATCCCCTTCCTTGTCACCTCAGTGCGGGACAGAAAGCAGCCGCGGGGGCGCCCGTTCTCTGCTGGTCTGGAGCTCCCGCCGCTGGAGGCGGGAGCAGGCTGGATGGAGGACGCACGGGGAACCGGTGAGGAGCTGAGCTGTGGGGTGATGGAGCCTGCGGGATACTGAGCCGGGAGCGATCCTTCCTCGACGCCTGCCTGGGGGCATCCGAGGTGGCCGAGCTTGCCCACGTCGCGCCTCTGAGAAGTGGAGCGGCGCTGCCTGCCGGCACCCCTCCTGAGTGTCCCCTTCACCGCGATTTGGTTTAGACCTGCGTGCATGGGCTTTGTTAGGCGATTCTGGCTGGAGGAGGAAGCCGCCACTTCAGCGGGCAGCTTGGGGTAGTGTATTGGTAGTGAGCACCAGGTTGGGGGTGGTAATGGTGTTCCGTAAATCCGGGCGGCCTCGGCGCCCGGGTGCGGTGGGCAGAGCATTGGTGGCCGCGGTGGCGGGTTACAGGTACCTGGTCGCCTCTCTCTGGAGAGAGGACATCTCTGGGCTGTAGCGGAACGTCTGGGGGAAATCCTGCAGCCCGGTTGCACCTCGGAGGTGGCAGGCTGAGCATTCCATACGGCCGGCAGCCTAGGTGTGTGTTTGGAGAGGTGGGCAGAGACCTCCCCTAGCCGGGTTACTTGGCAAGGAGGTCGGGTGTGCGTGTCTGTGTGCGCGTTCGCGCGCCGGGGATGGCGGGGAGACCTGTGCAGAGCTAATGCTTCTTGGGCTGGGCTTGTTCATGGAAATCGCTTGGATCCGCTTAGCAGGGAAATTTGGGAGCTCGAGGTGCCCGGGTGGGCTTGGAAGGAAGCTTCACCGCGGGTCCCAGTCTCGCCCGGAGAGAGGCTCAGCTCCTTCCTGGAGATGTGAGCGACTCCAGGGCGGCTGGAGCAGCCCTCCACCGACCCGGGATTGGGGGATTGGCCACGACGAGCACTTCACAGAGCTGTCCTCTCCTGGCAGCTTTGAGTGATGGAGACCAAACCCAGCCCATGTCATTTCTGGCCCGTGGAATTCTCTGGCCACTTTCCTTCCTCGGATAGAAACGTACATGGGTTGTATTTATGGCCCGAGATGGAGCACTTGGGCCAACTCGAGGCGTGTGAGCCACCTTTGGGGTGTGTGTGTGGGGGGGAGGGAGATGGTCTCCTCTCTGGGGTTCCTGTGATCCCCGCTGCCTGCAGTCGTTAAGAGAACTGTCGTGTGCAGCCCTGTAAGCATCTCCACCGCCCTCTCCCTTGGAGCCCAGGGGAACCTGCCAATGTCAGCGGTGGTGTTTACTTTCCTGCGTGGATTACTCATTAGGAAGTATCAGGCCGCCTGTACCTCTGATTTTACATCCTTCCAGCCAGCTGCTGGGAAAATGAGGAGACGCACAGAATCTGGCAGGAAGGAACGAGTTGCCTTCTGTGGTTTACTTCTGAAGTAAATAGTCAGTCTGTTAATTCTTCTGCCCTATGAGCTGTCATCACTAGTCACTAAAAAATCTGCAAGAAGACACTTGGGCGATTTTTCCTTTGGAGATGCTCCTATATGTATTTGTCCATGAGGTAGCAGAGCTTAGCCATTGCCCTAGTGTCTTTTTCAGTCTGTATTGGCACTAAATAATCAGGAGTACTGGCACCCAATTTATCTGCACGTGCATTATAAATGGAACTCTGGCTTTTTAAAAATGGCATTACCAAAAGAGGATAGCAGATAATTTGTGTAGGAGTTAAGAGGATATTTATGTTGAAGGACCTCTCAGCTTTTATTTTGTGTCATTTTTTTAAAAGTATCTAAATAAAGGGTAGTAAAAGGTATAAAAAGAAAAACATTTTTTAAAACTGTTACTTTTGTAGAGATAACTATTAAATTTTTATAATTGAAATTTATTGAATTCCTTAGTTCTACATTAGCTTTGTTGGTTGCCAATAACTATGTGCTATTTTGTTAAAGTAATATAGCTCTGTACATGGGTAGTTTGGTTTAAGGTATATTATTTTTGAGACTATACATCTCTGTGTGTGTGTGTGTGTGTGTGTGTGTGTGTGTGTGTGTGAATTTGACCTTTTGAGAAAGCTAAGACTGCATGAGAAAAATACTGAATATACATGCCTAATTTTGATTAAGTTATATTTTTTGCGAGGTATATTGCTAGTGGCAATTCTACTAATAAACTTAGAAAGCTGTGATTTAAGTCACCAGAACCTAGCTTCCTGTATTTGTCGAATTTCCAGAGGGTGTGCGTTAGAGTCTTCACAAGCGCCAACATTCCTGAAGAATGCTTCTCCTCCCATTTCAGAAGATCTAACCGCAGTGGTAGTGGTTCCCGGTGGTGGTCTGTGCACGGGAAGGTCGGATCTGATCTGTTCTTTGTTTCCTAGCAGCATGTGTTGCCTAGCCGGCATACATTCCACAGGTCCTGAAGTCATTACAGCCCTGTCTGTCAGGCTATTGTGCTATCTTCAGTTGAAGGTGAATGTGTCAAGAGTGTTTGAATGCCATCCCATCGTACTTTTTTCAGTACATATTCAATAGCCTGCTCCACTGGGGTGTATGGTCGAGTGGACTCCTGCAAACTCAAGGCAGGGGGAAATGATCAGTCCAATGGTCTACGAGTACTATGTCATTTCTTTAGCCAGAGATGCATTAGGCATCCCTGGCTAGAAAGAAGAGAGCCGAGCTAGCATGAGGTTCGTCTGTGTCTGGTATCTCAGTTGAGGTTGCTTAAAGTGGTGAGCAGCTTTCAGGTTGAAAGCCCTGCCCAAAAATATGAATGGAAGATCTTTCAGAAATGATTTTTTTTTTAAATAAGTGTTTCCTTACGGGGTGTAGATTTCAATATTGCTTCCCATAGGGAATGGTAGCAAGAAGCAGACTTACTGGTTCCAGCTTGTGGGCCTCCCATTGTTTCTGACATTCCATAAAAGACAAAACATATTTATGTACTTTATTTCTCTTTGATTGCTTTCGTGAGTGATGGGCAAGGGAAATTTAAGTTGTAGATAAAAAGATTATAAGATGACAGGGACTGAAGTCAGTCAAATAACGTAATGCCAAAACTGAGTTGGTTGATTTTTAGGTTTGATTTGGGCCACTTTGTGCTTTAGTTGAAACTGTTGGAAGAGGGCTGCTAAGGAACAGCGACAGTTAAAAGTGGAACATTTGGGCCCAGAAAACAGCAAGGAGAGCGGATAATAATTTAGTATTTAGGATGAGACACTGACTTTGAGAAATATACATATATATATATATATATATATATATATATATATATGATTTGCATTACATTCAAAACATTCATTTGCTCTCTTAGGGAGGAACCCTAGAGACAGGCTGTTCTGTAACTTGAAGGCTGTGTTTGCCTTCAAGGGCGTATGTACTCTTAGATTACTGTTGTATTTATGTCATTTTTTTTCATGCAGATTCATTTGCTTCAAGAATACCTTATTTTATAATCAAATTAAAGGAGTCAAGGGTAACATCCTCTCCATACTTTTTCTTTGTTCTCTCTAGCTCTCCCCCCCCCTCTCTCTTATAACACACCCACAAGCACACACATATGCCTGCTCACACACTGGCATTGTGGGTGTGTGTATGTATATAGTTAGGGAGTTGTTTATTCACAGAGAAGAAATTCTATGTCCTTCATTCATTGTGACTTTAAAAAATACTTTTATTTCTATTTATTTGAGAGCGAGAAAGAAGCAGAGAGAGAGAGAGAGAGAGAGAGAGAGAGAGATTGGCAGAGAGAGAGAATGGGTACTCTAGGATCTCCAGCTGCTGAAAATGAACTCCAGATGCATGTGCCACCTTATGCATCTGGCTTATGTGGGTCCTGGGGAATCAAATCTGGGTCCTTTGACTTTGCAGGTAAACATGTTAACCTCTAAGCCATCTCTCCAGCCCCTCATTGTGATTTTTTTACATTTATTTTTATTTTTTGAGGTAGGGTCTCACTTTAGCCCAGGCTGACCTGGCATTCACTATGTAGTCCAAGGGTGGCCTTGAACTCATAGCGATCCTCCTACCTCTGCCTTCCAAGTGCTGGGATTAAAGGCGTGCACCACCACGCCTGGCCTCATTGTGATTTTCATGTGCTTACTGACATTTGAGGAGCTAGAGTGAGCAGCATTTATGACTTTTATGTTTTGTAGGTCCCCTTCCTTTCTTCAAAAAATGTTTAATGATTTATCCTGGACTGAGTATCAATGCAATTATTTCTACTACTTCATAAGTAACAAAGTACTACATTTTCTTAGAAATGTAATACATGTTCATTCACTGACAAACATAAAATCTAAAGAAAGCAAATCAGTTGTCTTGCACTGGAGGTAATTTACTTCACCATTTATTTGGGGGATGTGTGGGTGAAATAGGGAATTCTTGTATACACCACCACAGTAGATTCTACAAGCTTTTCTTTTTTTCTTTATAGTTTTTTTTTTTTTTTTTTTTTTTGATATTGCAGATTGAATTCAGGGCTTGGTGTATGCTAAGCCAAAGCTCTGCTCTGGCCCCCACATTCTGTAAATCTTAATAAATGATGAAATCAATCATGTCTTACTGATATATTTTTAAAAAATATTTTATTTTTATTTATTTATTAGAG
Organism: Orientallactaga sibirica; assembly: GCA_036365145.1. Lineage (NCBI taxonomy): Eukaryota > Metazoa > Chordata > Mammalia > Rodentia > Dipodidae > Orientallactaga > Orientallactaga sibirica. Next base: position 9,368,683 of record JAEOAD010000040.1, on the reverse strand, counting down.
AGCAAGAAAGAGAGAGATGAGGAGGAGGAAAGAGAAAGTAAGAGAGAGAATGGGCATGCCAGGGTCTCTAGCCACTTCAAACGAACTACAGACACATATGCCACCTTCTGCATCTTGCTTATATGGGTACTAGGGAATCGAACCTGGGTCCTTAGCCTTCGCAGGCAAATGACTTAACTGCTAAGCCATCTCTCTAGCCTCTTTTGACATTTTTATAAAAAACTTTATTTTAATGTTAATTACAAGCAGATGAAATTAAAATTTAGCCTATCTTATTCAAAATTTAAGTGGAGTGCTTTTAATGGTCAGCCTGTTTATTTTGAAAACTGTATTCAGGTCACCCAAGGGACAATTTCAGTTTTGTGAAAGTTGAATTTCAGTCACGTATAAACAACGTTCTTAATGAGTGCGTCTAAAGAGTGAGTGGGGAACTGTGTCGGCTCTACGACCCTTCCAGAGGTCTTCAAAGAAAAAAATCGTGTTTACAATTTTTTTCTCATTTTGAAAAACAAGTTCACAATGGAGTTCACTGTGTATGGCATGTGTATGTATGTGTTCTTGTCTTTTAAGAAATTTCTAATTAGCTAACACATAAACATTGACAAGTATAGACAACATTGTCAAAACCACTATTGGTCATTATATTTTTAAAATACTTTTATTTGTTTGTGTTTCTTTCTGTGTGTATGTGTGTGTGTGTGTGTGTGAGAGAGAGAGAGAGAGAGAAGAGAGAAAAGGTAAATGGGAATGGTGCAATAGGGCCTTTTGCCATTAGAAATGAACTCGAGATGCATGTGCCACATTGTGAATCTCTCTCTCTTTTACGTGGGTCTTGGGGAATCAAAACAGTTGTGGAAGGCTTTGTAAGCAGTCATCTTTAACTGCAGAGCCATCTCCTCAATCTCAAATGTTTTAGTGTGTAAAGAGTCTTGGAATGGAAAAGATTGATAATACTCCAAAACTTTCCCCAAATCTCTCTCTTTCTCTCTTTTCACTCACCATTGTCTCCCATGTGAGTGTAATACAAACCATTCTGGTAAACTATCACATGTTCAAGCTTTAACAGTACAAATCGTTTGGATATTTTATTAGCTACTTGGCATTTATTTTTCTTCTGTTCATTAAAATGTTGAAAACTAAATTTCAGTTTGGAGGTCCTCACTTAGATCTGCAGCATGTCTACTCACTGGCTCAAAGAATTTAAAATCTACACTGCAGGAATAGATTTTTTATTTAAAAAAAGAGGAACGGTATAGAGAACATGAGAAAGGGAATTTGGAGGTATGTGTTTGTCTGGATTTTGACAACCTGCTTAATTTGAGGCAAGTCATTTGATCTCACTGTGCCTCATTTTCCTTGTATATTTCTTTAAAATTTATTTACTTGTTTGCAAACAGAGAGAAAGAGAAGAGATGGGTGTGCCAAGATGACTAGACACTGTAATTGAACTCCAAATGCATGTGCAACTTTGTGTATCTGGCTTTATGTGGGTATTGGCAAATCGAACCCAGATCCTTAAGCTTTGCAGGCAAGTGTCTTAACCACTGAGCCATCTCTCCAGCCCTCCTAATCCATATGAATGGGGTTGACATTTGAAACAAATTCATATATTGTTATCAAAATGAAACAGGCAAATGTATTGAATGTGCTTAAAAGATTCATCATACACAATACTAACATGTAGTCAGTTGCTGCTATCATTATTATTTTTTATTAACATTATTATGAGGTCTCCTGAGGGTCGTAGGAAACTTTAATCTATCCCTCATGTGATGACAATATGCCAATTATGTCTCCAGTCATTACTTTAGAGTGTGCATTAAAATATTACTAAATTTTAAAGTTTTATGTAAAAGACAATTTTTACTTTGCTCGTATATGTTTTTTTTTTTTTTTTTTTTTACGGGAGAAATTAATAAAAACACTTTGTTTTGAGTTAAGTTTGAAGTTGTGTAGTATGAATGTCCAATTAAAAGTGGTTTCAAAGACCCTAATTAAATATTTATGCATCTTGGGAATTATTAAGGAAGAAATCACTTTTCTGAAGTGATACTGAGAGAACTCCCTACATCCTTAATCTGTTAATCACTATCTAAGCACTTCACCAGGACATTTTCAGTAAAACGGATCCTTGGGGTGATTATATATTTTTATTCAGTGTGCTGGTGAGTGACGATACACCGAAGTATTGGAGAAACACCAGATAATACAGGTAGTGTTATGAGATAGGAAAGTTCAGCTGGAGAATGAATCCTTCCAACACAGTTGCTTCAAGATCTCCTGGAAACCATCTACATAGTCTTAAGTATTAATGATGTTTCTGCATGAATTCCATGGCTCTCTGTCATATCTGATTCAGGCCTATCACTGTGGAGTTAATACTACTGAAATTCTTAGGCTTTTTGTTGGTGTTTTCATAGCATCCTTAAATTTACAGAAACTAAATTAAAATGTATGGATAGTCATAGTTGGCAACTTCTTAATTATAAAATCTTCAGAAATGGCCTTTGGTATGGAGACTCTTGAATGTACACTCTCATAATAAACAAGTTTTATCTCTATCCTCCTCATCTATGAAATGCAGATGATAAAATTACTAGTTTGAGCAGCAGAATAAGCAATAAACATTAAAGTATCTGGTAGAGTGGCCATTTAAAATATGATATCTGTTATTATCAGTCATAGTATTATCAGAAATATCCTTGAGTGCAGTCATTAAGGAAACCGACCTAAATAAAATATCATTTTCTTAATTGAAGAGTTCTTGATGAACCATAAAAATCAATACCATTTTCTAAAGCAACTGAGGAAGGCTTCTAGTCTTGTGTTTGTCTGTCTTAAGTTCTTTTTTTTCTGTCTTTTTTAAAAAAATTTAACCTTGTAATGACCTATCTCTGAGGGCTTCTTCTTAATTTTCAAATGTTAGGTTTTCTTGGTAATTATGCACTCAAAATCATAATGCTGATAGGAACAAAAAAAAAACTTCTTGACATCCACCAAACACTATGCCTGAAGATTGACTTTACATTATGAAAATACCCATTTAACATAAAACATTTTACATTAAACAGCTGATCTTCTTTTTACACCACGTCAACAGCTCTTTAAGCATTAACAGCCTAGAAGTTGTAACTTAATCAAGTCATCATACATTTCCAAGATTTACAGATTTCCATTCTTCTGAAAGATTTATAATCTTGAAGTACAAGTACTCATAAGATTGCTATACATGAATTATGCAAAGGAACCCTTACAAATCAGATCCCCAAAATTGCCTTAAACACCAGAAGTATTGAAAGGCTCATAAATAAGTCCAAAGTTTAGCAGGAACATCTGTATTTCAGTGACAGTTGCCAATAGAGATTTTTTTTTTAACGTGTGACTTTTTCATATACTTATGCAGCATTTCTGAAGAGAAGGAAATAGTAGGTGGAAAATGAATGAAAGAAAAAATTCCCTGCATATTAAACAAGTGACTTGCTAAGCTGTAGCAGACTTAAGTATGACTCAAGAAAACCAGTGAAAGCGACATCCCCCTGGTGTTTGATCAGCTTGTGTTGCTGTTTATGCCTCCTGTGGAGTCAGAGTGTGTTACTATTCAGGGCAGCCCCCAGTGGCCCACAGGAGCCTGGGCCTGTGAGAATAGGGGAGAGACTCAGCCCAGTTTTGATGTTCCGCATGGGTGGGTAACTTGAATACTAAAATGCATTCCATTGACAGCTGACCCTGTAAGAGCTTTCTCAACAGTCTCCTGTTTTGTTTTGTTTTGGTTCGGTTACCCACCCCCCTTCTTCTACACCCCCTTCCTTTCCTCAAAGTTCTTCCAAATAAATAGTTTTGGTTAAGAGGAAATGGTTCTGGCTGATGGTCATCTCTCTCTCTTTTTTTTTTTTTTTTTGTACGAGATTTAATTTCTGGCAAGGGTGGAAGGACTCCATTGATTTACATGAGCTTTTCTTTTTTAAAAAAAAAAAAAAAAAACCTTCAGATTTTCAGTGTTCTTGGTTTGTCAGAGGCTGATGATCGTTGTTTGAACCTTGACTGGGAATACTGATCATGACTTCAAGGCCTGGACAAAGAACCTATTGAAAAATAGCTTTGGGTTAGCACTGGCATGTCTATACCTACTGCCTTGCTTCTTTATATTGGCTTTAAATGTTCAGTGGAGGTTTTCCAGGGAGTTTTAATCCTATTAACAGTGATAGAGAATGCACGGAGGGAACTATTTTCTTTAAAAGTAACATGAGATCTCTTTTTTAGATAATTTTAGTTAAACTCCCATTTTATTTGTAGTCATTTTTTGTATCAAAGTTATGTATTCATTTAGAGGCATTCTGAAATGATGCACGTTTTTATGATTGTATCTCAGTTGTTAGGTCAACTCAGTTGCTTAAATTAAACTTAAAAGAATGAAGAGAATCTATATTTATTACTTTCCTTGGAATTGCAAAGATTACTCTAGTTAGCATTAGATTAAAATAATTAATTTATTTGGAAGTTACTGTATTTTTGCCTAAGGGATCTTAGGGAAGGAGAATGGAGGTTGACTTAGGCAGCATAGAACTGGACTACTGCCTTAGTCATAGATCTACTTGTTTGCTACCCTCCTCTTCACAGTGACCTTTAGATTCCTTACCTTTAATCACAGTCAGAAATAGATGTTGAACCTTATCTGTCTACCTTAGCTTGAGCATCTGATACTTGAAACAAACTCCTGGAACTGCTAACAGGAAGGCATAGGAGAGAGTACCTCATCTGGCCTGAGGTGCAAGGTCTCAGTCAGAACAGAGGTGCATTACAAAGACCCTCTGAAGTTCCCTTCAGACAACATGTATATGAAGGATGTATATAAAGCACAAATGTATATGTAGATTTAAACAAACAAAAAAAAAAACAAGTAATTTCCCCCACCCGAAGGGAACAAATAAAACAACAAAAACCAAAACCAAATTGAGAACAGTTCTTTTCTAAAGCAGTTTGGATAAGAAATATTCAACCTGTATGGCAAGTAGTAAGGATATTCCAGAGTGTGGAAGGACAGATAGTTACCTCGAAAGACTCAATCCAGGGCGGAACATTTTCCACAGAAAAAAAAAAGGCAGAGCACTCAGACTATCTGAACATTGCCTATAGTGACTCTTCATTGACTCACACAAATCTAGTATTTGGAGAACTGGTTGGAAAGTCACTCAGGGTGGGTGTGCTCATTGCCTGTGAGTGTCCCAGTGTGGTTTTGTACAATGATTCCATACTTAGTGTACTCAGATATCAAATTATGAAAATCAAGGGCTTTAAAACTTCTATCTTACTTAAAAAATCCCTCTGTGAAACTACAGACTATCAAGGCTCTGCATATATGTACACCTAGAAAATATCTGAAAGATGTCACTTTACAGAAAAATGAGGTGCTGTTCTATCCTTTTAAGGAAGACATGATGTTGGAGTCTCACAGGCAAAGTAGACTCAGATTTGGTGGCACAGAGAGTGCCCATTTCTTTGGGTATGTGCTTAACAACGCAGACAGTGAGGCTGCTCTCCCAGGCGTAGGTTCAGAATGTGTGGCCATTGATGAAGTATGTCCATGCAAACATGTCCCATGGAACAGTCATTGTGGGGAAGTTAGCGTGTGTGTGAGCTCTCCTGGCCAAAGACCACATTGTTCCTGAACCCTAAGTGGAGAGGGCACAGAAGAAAACGTTCTTCCTGAAGAAACTGAGGCAACAAACAAACAAAAGTTATAGAATGGGAATAAATACAGCACAAGATCCATGCAAACAGAAGTAACGTCAGAAATAAATGAGCTTACAGACATGTATCCATCCATCTGCTTGAGATACGATTTTTCCACTCGCTAGTGTACTCATTATGTCATGATTCAGATGGAAATACATGTTTATTCAAGTAAACCTTCTGTTTAGAGGCAGCATTTTTTGAAAAGTACATCAAGTAGCTGCTTCAAGTAATTGAGGCTAAATAACTTTATATTCACTGAACGAATCCAATGAAAATATAACTGAAGATATCCACTAATAGTATTTTCAAATGACACACAGCTAATATGTAATCATGACTTCAAAAGACCAGAGCCTGAGTTGTGACTAATGCTGCGAGTACCATAGGAGGACAAGTGGCGTGCAGGACATTATCAGCATAAGTAGAGGATATTAAATTTATTAACTTTTTAAAAGACAGTCTCTCTTCCTGTTCCTTGCTGGTCTCAAACTCACCCTCCTCCTGCTTCGACCTTCTGAATATACACATGTGCCACCATGCCTAGCTTGTTTTTTTATTATAATTTTTCTTTATTTAAATTGAAAAATTATGTTGAGTTTTCATTTTCAGCACTGACTTAATGTATGTCTTAACATATGAAGAAAATTTAAAATGATTTTTTAAAGGCTAATGGAAGTCTTAATTAGAAGACCTCCCATGCATGGAAACTATCCTTATTATTGCAGATCTTCTAAGAAGAAAAAAACTCTAAGAATTAGTACATTATCAGCAGTGCATTTTGATGATTTGATGGTATTAAGCAAACTTTGCAAGTATTCTCCTTTTCTGGTGCATGTGATTAAATGTGTGATCTTATCTTGGTGCCTGCTGGGCTACAGACAGTAGTGTTCAGAAATGAAATTTGCTTAGAGCCTCTGAGCAGACATTTATTCAATGAGACCTTTCTTGAATAATAGATGATTGTGAGACAGCAGCTGTGTGCATGCGTATTTTCTTCCTTTGATTTTAGGGAGTGTTGAGACAGCTACAACCACGAAAGAAGTAATGGAGTATGAAAAAAAGCATTAGGTTTATAAATGAGATATTAACCTGCTTTGTTACAAATGGGCTAACAGTCTGCGCGTCACACTATCAATGTCAGACGACGGTGGTTGACCTGCATGCTTACCTTTAGTCAACTGGTTTTGTTATTTCCCCCCTCCCCCGCGCTATTCTCTCTCAGCTTGATAGATGCTCAGATGGTATGAATTTTTACTCCTGTTTCAATACATATCATTTATGCTTCTTTGATTCTCCTTCAGTTCTGGTAATGGCTGCATTCCACTCTTCCTGTTGGAGCTTTCTGTGTATTTTGGCAATCATATATGATTTTACTTTCTGATGATAGTACATGCTCAATTTCAACACTGCCTACATAAAGTTAAAGCCGAATTACTCTGCATATCAGAACTCAGTGGCATACTATGATATTCACACAGATTATTCCAGAATTTTATATTTGTACCTTGATGGTCTGCATTTTCCTTGTGTGTATATTTTAATGGACTTGAGATGCACAATGATTTCTATAATTCTCTCCAAAGTCCACATGCTATTAGTTTTTTTAAGCATCACTTTTTATTTTGTAAAATATATGAGAGTATACATACAATTGCCATGTGAATTTTATAAACACTCCCTACTTTAAATGTGTTTTCATTTGTTTGCTGATATTATTGATACCACAATGAAAGTCAAAGTGTGGAAAGCTTGGTCAATTCCCTAGTTATTTCAGTAGCACAGCTTTCTTGTCGCACAGGGCTTAGACAAGAGAGTGATACCTGTTTGATTTTATTGCACGGTCCTTGCGGGCTGGCTGCAGCTCTCTTCTGCATCCGACTGATCCTATAAATGGTTTGAATATTCTTTATTGAATTCACTCACTGTCATTTATAGTTAGTATTTATTAATTATTCTTTATTATGTCACATAGTAACATTCACCTTATTTTGGCAATTTTTAAGTTTCTGAGCAACTTAAGTACCAGGGGGTAGCACTTGAGGTTAGCTCCTGAATAATAAAGAAGTGAATTTACTGGATATTCGTACTTAGGCAAGACTGTCACTTTCATCTTTCTCTCTGTCTGTCTCCTCCTCTCTCGTTTGGCATATGTATGTGTGTGGATGGGCGGTGCCTATGTTGATGGGAGCGGAAGGCGGGTGTCTCTGTTGTTCTTGCTGGTCTTGCTTTGGGCTGGAGTCTCCTTACTGGTTTGGGCCTTACAGGGCTCCATGAGGTCTCTTCTCCCTCGTGCGACTAGGATAACAGGCTTTCGTGACTATGCCCCATTGTTCACATGAAGCATAGAGATTCAAACTCTGGCTGTCTCTAGCTCCCTCAGACACAGTCTCAGGCCCTCATGCTTGCACGGGAAGTACACTTAACCATGAAGCCTCTCTCTCGACCAGTGACATAGACCTTTAATTTTAACATAATAGAAAAACCATACAATGACACTGATTTATGAAGACTTAAGTCAACCACCTACTTTATGTCCCCATGCAAAATTTTTAGTTCCTTCATCTCTTCTGAATAGGCCTTATCTCATCAAAGGCATCATTTTAACAAGATTGCCTTTTACCAACCTTCTTAAGCAGCACCAACACTTGGTGGCTTGATGGTTTTTTTAAAATTTAAGTATGACAAGTCAGAGCCAATTACCAATGCACACATTCAAAGTAAATGAGGCTTGTTTGTGGAGGAACAAGGAGGGCAGCTAGGTAGAGAGTCACAGCATCGGGGTTTGTAATTAGAAAACGTGAACACAAGCCTCAGTGAGGGAGCTCTCCACAGGAAGGAGAACTAGTTTCCCAATGTGAGCTTCTCCATAAAGCTTAGCTGACATGGAGGACAGCAGGTGTGCAAAAAAATTTTGTCCTTTCTCTCCTCATGCTGCCACTTGCTGAAGTTGCTGAGCTATTAGTGTATTCTTTGGTCAGAGTGGTTAGGAGATCCATTTTAAATGACATCTTTGAGATTTCTGCTCCTAATGAAAAGGACTTATGTTTCAAGTATAGTTCTAGCAGTCAGAGTGGAATTTTAGTCCATTTTTCATAACTTTCTTTTGTTTAAACGTGCACCCTAACGCATTTATGGGGCACAATATAGTGCTTGATAAGTGGCCATATGACTGCATGGATATGGCTTGTGGACCTACACCAGACAAATGAACGTGGAAGCATTTTTAAACATTTTGGTTGCAAGATAAACGTAAGTGCCATTGAAAATTGATGCGTATGTGCATAAAGCAGTGGAGATAACAGTGGAAGTGCAGGTTTCCACACTGTAGTTTACTTTCAGTTATCAAATTTGAAAGAGATCATGGGACTTGCCCATAGCAAGGTGGCACATTTGTAACCCACACAAACTTCTGTTAATCTTGCACTTGAGTGTTTGTTTCTGATTTTAGTCATGGTGTTGGTGTCACAAAGCAATGTCCCAGACCAGGTAACTTTACTGTATGCATTCCAGTTTTCTCCAACATCAATAATATAAATGGAAGTGGTAGAACTCGTTAGGATAAAATGCCTCCAGTGGTTGTGAATTTAGCTCAATGATAAAGGGTTTGCCTAGCAAGAATGAAGATTTATTCTACACACACAGACACACACACTCACACACACAGGCACACACACAATACACTACCCTTGCTTGCAAGTTACATTTTCACAAACAGTTGAATAAACCAAGCCCATCTGGACTCAATAGAATTCATTTGGTACTTGGCTTTATACAATTTTTCACATTTCATCTTGCTTGAATAGGTAAGGCACAGTATTGCATGTGGTAATGGGATAAAATAGGAGAAATATTCTTTTGTGATGGTTTAAATAGAAAGTGACAATAATGAAGATATTCTGTAAAAATGTTAAGCACTCCCATCAGTTTCTCTTACATTTTCTATATTTCTCTGTTCATGTATTTAAATTTGTGCATGGTGTGACACACCTGCAATTCAAGTTCTCAGAATGCTGAGGAAGGAGGATCAGACGTTCAAGGCCAGCCTTGGCTATACAGCAAGATCCATCTCCCAATAATTTAGTAATACTTTATTTTTTTCAAAATAAATCTTTTTTTTTTTTTTTTTGCATTTTGCATAGTTTCTTAGGTCAGCTTCCCCATCCTTATCTCCATGTATTAAATACTTTTTTGATGCAGAGATTTAGAGCTATAGATGAAGAAAATGTCAGTGCTTCCTCATTAACAAAGCAGTAGGGATGTGCACTGACTATCATGAGCCCTGTGCTCCTGTTTGTTTACATGGATGAACTTATTAACATAAAATTATAAATGATTATAAAGTTCCAACACCGTATTGTATTTAGTGCTAGCTGATTCAGTCTTCAGTATACAAACATGTAGAAACGTAAGCAAAGTCATTCAAATGTCTATGAACCACAGAGAAAAACTAGAAAGAGCAAAATCTTAGGAATTGGAAAAGCGGAACTTCAGACCTTCTGGTGGATGTCTGGAATGTGACCCTGCTATTCTTTTGTCCTGGGTTACAGTCGGATAAAAATGTACTTATCTCTCGTAGTTCTAGAAAGATGCATGAGCCAATGTGCCTACCACATATAAAACACTGTGTAGTCTGCATTTAGCTTAATTCAATACATGATACATTTTCTGATTTATGTAAAGTTTTAGCTTGTCATGTTGATGAAATTGATGCCTTCTCCTAAGTGGACTTAATTGTACCTTTTTGTTGCAGTTTCCCAAAGACTATTGTGGTGGTGGGTACATCCATAAGCCCATGCTTTCTGAATGCTAGGGCCTCAGCGGGTGGCAGTTTGGGAACTGGAGCATCCTGGAGGAAGTATGTTTTTTGGGGGATAGGCTTATGGGTGTTATAGCTAGCTACTCCTTGCCTGTGTTTGGCACACTTACCTGGTGCTGCTGGTCACCTGATGTTGGCCAGAAGGTGATATCCACCCTCTGCTCATGCCATCATTTCCTCTGCCATCATGCAGCTTCCTCTCAAGTCTCTAAGCTAAAATAAACCCTTTCCTCCCATGAACTGCTTTTTGTCAGAAGCTTTGTGCCAGCCACTACATCAATCTTCACTTGTATCCACTGATTTTGTCACTCACTTTCCATTCTTCCACACTAGATATCTGCAGGGTGCTGGGGATGTGGCACACATCATAGCAGAAGGAGCCTGTGACTTTATGGCCGATGCTGTACTGGGCAATGTTTCTGGCATTTATTTAGTTAACATTGTGGTGAAGTGTCTCAACTCTACAAAGCCTTGGAAGATTAGCCACAATGTCCAGTCTTGTCCAAGGTGGGGAATGAATGGAATCTGGAAGGACTTCTCAAAGTAAGTGCTCTTTGACCTAAGGCTGAGCAAGGAGTGCAGGGAAAAGGCTACTTTGGATTCTGTCTTCAGGAGAGCTCAGCACGGACTCCACCATGTCCCAGTGGAAGGAAGCCCTTGTGAGAACAGAGCAAAGGGAAGCCAGTAGCCTTCTTTTGGCAGCATGGACCACACAAATCAATTTTTTAAAAAAAAATCCTACAGTGAACATGCTTTAGCATAGAGCCATGTCTTAATATTACTCCATAAGCTGGGCTATTCAACCTCAGAATGTCATACAGTGGACTACTTGCTATCATCAGTGGCCAAGCACTCTACATGTGAGATGAGGAATGGTTAAGATGAACACAGATCCTCAACACTAAGTATCTTAGTTTAGGTTTGGAGATGTGCGTTCTGATTGGCAGAGAGATTTGCTGCAGAATGTTGCTCTTAACCTAATTTTTCCTTCCCACAGCCATTAACTTACTACCTGGTGTCCTTTGGCACTGAGGAATCTGTGTAAATGGAGGAAGTGAAATAGGAGTAGGAACACCAGTGCTATTTTATGGAAGGTAATTATCAATATGAAAAACAAGTAAGAGACCTGTAATGTTATTGTTCAGTCAAATCAGACTTACTCTTCTCTGTCAAGATTAGAGTTCTTATTAAATTTTTGTGGCTTTTATGGTATGTGATATGAAAACATTTTTTATTGATAAATGAATGTGATGAATTAAAGGTAAAATTTGTTCTTGAAAAAAAATGACCCTAGTCTAGGACTCTGGGCCAAATGAAAAGTTTAATAAAAATCTCTTAGAGGAATAACATTATAGTAGAAGATAAAGTTGGGTTCACTCTCCTTGTTCATTCATGAACTTAGATTGAGTGTTTCCTATGTGACAAAAAACAGATATAATTTTGATCACATTCAAAAGGAAAATTGAGGTATGTCATAAGAATGTTTGACTCAGAGAGTTCAGAACTCTAGATCATTTTTTTTCTGATACACTGACCTTGAGAGACTGCACAAAAATTGGCCACAGAGCATTCTGTCTCAGTGTCTGGAGGAAAAAGAAATAATTCATTGAGAAACTCCACAGAGTTCAGGAACATAGGACTGAGAGAAGTAGGAGGCTAGAATATCTGGAACATAAGACTGAGTGACGATATGAACAGGCATGGAAGGCAGCAGGGTCTAGAATGTGTAGCTATTTATTTATTTTAAGGAATTTAGAGATTATTGTTTAAAGTTTATAGTTTAAAATTCAAGCAGCTTGTACAATTTTAAGAGCAGTAGAAAGTCAGTGAATCAATGAAAATAGCTGATACATTATTTTGAAAACCTCATGTTTGCCGCTGTGTTCTCATAACTGCAGTGGGCAACAAGAAGGGGGGAAATATAAATGCACTGATGTCTGGGACTACTTATACCTTTTATAACCCAAAGTACAACCAAGTTACTTAAATAAAGTGTTTATTTTATTTTAAAGATAGGTGCTTAGTATGTTAGGTGAATTTCACATGAAGATGGCTTGTATGTTGTGAACAATTAATTGTTCAAACTCTAGGAACTTGATTGTGACATGTGTAACAGTTACCTTTTCTTTGCTGGGACCAAACACTCAACCAGACGCAGTTGATGGAAGGAAAGGGTTAATTTCCGTTCACAGTCTTGAGGGTGAGATTCAGCGTGATGGGTAAGGCAAGGCAAAGCAGGCAGCCAGACATCACAAACTGTAACATCAGCAGGAAGGAAGCAGTACGGGTGAGGTAAATAGTCTGTCAAGGGGTAGTGGGTACTGGATTTTAAAATGCCAACGTCCACTCCCAGTGGCACACCTCTTCCAGCAAGGCTTCGCCTCCCAAAGGCACCACTGGCTGGGGTTAAGTAGAAGACTTAATCATCACCACTTGAGGCTAGGGGGGGCATTCTGTATAAACCAATCAAGCAAACAAAAAATACTGCAAAATGAGAATTGCCTGATTGATAAATGGGCTGTAGGTGTAGATGAACTTGAACCCAAACCATGAGGCTGGCATGGAACAAGCTGTAGGACCTTGGGTCATTTCTTTTACCTCAGTTTACTCACTGTATTCTAGGGCTGATTATGTCTCTTTCCTAGAAGCTTTTGAGAACTAAATAAGTTCATGTCACATACTGCATTGCCAAAAAGTTTGTCCCTTAGATGTGAGAGTTCAGATCAGTAAAACAGGTGCACCCCTGAGCCACATTGAATGAGGGAAAGGAAGCATAGTTCAAGCAATCTCCTCCTTTCTTTCTCCTTTGCACTCAGTCTTTTTCAAGATTGACATTACATTGTGCATCTGCAGCTTCCACTCTCCACGGCCTTCCATTTGGAAACATTCTGTCAGATTCCTTCATTCTTTTTTTTTTTTTTTTTAAACTCAGTCTTACTCTAAAAGGAATGAGTATCTAGCAATCGCTGAGATACCTTGAGCACTTATGGGCATAGCTAGAACAGAATGCTAGAAATGCTTTTATAACTTGTTTTAATTTCTACATTTTGTCGGCATACAGACACGATATGTGTACTATGAAATGCAGCTTGAATGATTAACATTTCAGGGTAGATATGTTCTCCCATCCCCCTAACCCCCACAATGCACAGTTGTCTTTCAATTTTATTCTAAAGATGTTGTGGTGGTTTGATTCAGGTGTCCCCCATAAACTTCAGGTGTTCTGAATGCTAGGTTCCCAGCTGATGGCAACTTGGGAATTAACACCTCCTGGAGGCAGAGTATTGTTGGGGGTGGGCTTATGGGTATTATAGCCAGCTTCCCCTTGCCAGTGTTTGGCACACTCTCCGGTCGCTGTTGTCCACCTTATGTTGACCAGAGGGTGATGTCCACCCTCTGCTCATGCCATCGTTTTTCCTGCCATCATGGAGCTTCCCCCTCGAGCCTGTAAGCCAAAATAAACCTCTTTTTTCCCACAAGCTGCTCTTAGTCGGGTGATTTCTGCCAGCAATGCGAACCTGACTGCAACAGTAAAGTGGTACCAAGGAGTGGGATTGCTGCTAGACACCTGACTGTGTGGCTTTGGCCTTTTGAAGCTGATTTTCAAGAGGAATGTGGAAGGATTTGAAATCTTGGCCTAAGAGATGCCTTGCAGTGCTGTAAGTACAGCTTGATGGACTATTCTGGTCAGAGCTGAAAGACCTGAATGCAGTAAGAACTATGGACTGTGAGGTTTGGCTTATGAGGGTGAGAAAGAGCTTTACTTGGACTGGGCTAGCAGTTTGTGTGAGACGCTTGCAGTTATGCCCGTGTCCTGAGAAGTTGTGCAGGGTTGCTTTGCGTAGAAATGAACTGGTGTGAGCAGAAGGATATGGCACAGAAAAAATGAAATCTTTGGGTGAACTCTGCCCATTCAGCTGCAAATGAGAGATTACAACCTTTGAGATTGGGCCAGCTGACCTGCAATGGGGCAACAGGAAGAATGCAGACTCTTTTGAAGGGGCCTGAATGCTAAAGGAGTGTCCTGTTCTTCAAAGTCTGATTTATTCCCCCCTGGATTAACAAATTGGCACCCTACCTGGTATTATGGAGTATAACAAATGCAGGAAAGAGAGGGTCATTGAGTTTGTAACGCGGTCTTATGTTTTGGAAATGGCCATGGGCAGTGTGAAGCAGGTTTGCTGGATGCCTGCATGGAGATCCCATGGGGCCATGAGGATGGACCGTGGGTTGCAGTGGAGACCCAGTGGAGATGCTGGGACTATGAGATGGCTGCCAAGGAGAGCTGCCGGCCCTGGATGAAGTTTTCCAGGACTGTGAGTAGCCTAGCTGGAGGGGTGGAAGTGGAATTCCAGAGACTTGTTGCTGGGTAGAGTTATCGGACTTGGAGATTTGTCACTGACTAGAGTTGTTGGACTTGGAATTGCAGAGTTTGATGTTTGCCCTGGTTGTTTTAAATCTTGTATTGGTTGACTATTTCTTTATTTTGCCCAATGCCATCTTTTGCAATGTGGATGTTTATTCTGTGCCATTATGGGTTTTTTGGGGGATATTTTTGGTATTATGGCTCATTTAAAAGACCTTGGATTATGGGGATGTATGAACATCATTGGAATTGATAAAAACTATGGGGACTTTTAAATTTGCATGAATGCATTGCATTTTACATCATGTACGGTTATCAGTTTATGGGGGCCAGGGGCGGAATGTGGTGGTTTGATTCAGGTGTCCCCCATAAACTTCAAGTGTTCTGAATGCTAGGTTCCCAGCTGATAGCAACTTGGGAATTAACACCTCCTGGAGGCAGAGTATTGTTGGGGGTGGGCTTATGGATATTATAGCCATCTTCCCCTTGCCAGTGTTTGGCACACTCTCCGGTCGCTGTTGTCCACCTTATGTTGACCAGAGGGTGATGTCCACCCTCTGCTCATGCCATCGTTTTTCCTGCCATCATGGAGCTTCCCCCTCGAGCCTGTAAGCCAAAATAAACCTCTTTTTTCCCACAAGCTGCTCTTAGTCGGGTGATTTCTGCCAGCAATGCGAACCTGACTGCAACAGATGTGAAAATTTAATAAAATGATATCAGTGTTGCAGTGTAGTACCTGACAGGATGAGGGTGAGCTCAGAGACCCTTATCCCTGATAAAGTACTCTCCTGGAATGGAAGAAAGTCTTATAAAAAGAGGGAAATTAGCAATGATACTTAAAGAATCTTAAATGAATTTATTTGATATGATGAAAGTAGAAAATTATCATGCATGACTAAAATCACATCGTTCAAAGGTATATGTTAACGCCAGGTATTTGAAAGCAGTGGTGTGTGTATGTGAACCTGGAGCTGGCGCTCTTACCCTTGGCTTGTGAGAACTTGCCTTTTAAAGGTAGGCTTGTAATATGATGTCACTGTCCATGACCTCTAGGAGAAGTGCTGTTTCAATATGAGGTATTCTCTACTCTCTAATTACAGTATGTAAAGGAGATACAATTTGAAACCTCTCTTGACAGCTGGAAGGGCAATTTGAAAGGACATTAAAGATCCTCAAGTTCTTGTAATGTGAGGGCCAAGCACCTGATTTTATTTTTCATGCTAACTGCACTATAAGTGAATTATTAATTTGCCTGTGCACTTCTTATTAGAAATGATACTTCTACAACTAAATTGCTGTGTATCTTACTGTTTTGTCTGTGTGTTATATTAAAAAAAAAAAAAAAAAACCCTACAGGGCTGGCGAGATGGCTTAGCAGTTAAGGCGCCTGCCTCCTAAGCCTAAGAACGCTGGTTCTAATCTCCAGCGGTTCCAATCTCCAGGTACCACGTTTAGCCAGGTGCAAAGTGACGCAAGGGTGCAATGCTGCACTTGACCACAAGGGGGCGCACACATCTGGATTTCCTTGGCAGCCCCTGAGAGGCTGCTGGTGTGCCCATCTCTATTGGTTTTCCTCTCCCTATCTTTCTGTCTCTCTCTGTCTCTCTCCAAAAAAAAAAAAAAAATAAAACTACTAAATAGAGTGTGGCATAGTTAGACACAATTAAAAATATTTTGATTTTTTTTTTGTGTGTAATTGTTGTAGCAACCAGTTGTTGCTGGGTTCTTATTTAATCAGTGATCTTCACAATATACTTTTGTCTAGCTGTCAGTGAAGATAAATGAACCTGTTTCAATCAGCATGCTCCTGGTGAAAGAAGGAGGGGAAATCCTATAATATTTTTCTATCTACATTTGTGGAGAATAAATACTAATCTTCTCTGTGGTCAGGCACATGCTGAATTGATGCTGTCATAACCATAATTTCAGCGAAGTCTTTTAGATTATTTCAGTTTTATAAAATTTATTTCATGCATCATTCTGGAGGGATTGGATTAGATTCTACTTTTTGCTACTGTTTTACACCCATAAAGGCTCAAGTTAACAAATGCTACTTCTTAGGACACACTTGATAAGTGTCCTAACGCAAACGCAAAATTGTAGCCTAGTTTAGATATGCTATTGGTCCCAGAGTTAAATAAACCCCTTATTTAACCTTCTTTCAAAACTGTGTTTAGGTTGGGTAGATGGCAAAGTAGGCCTGGGGTTCAGTTCACCAGTACCCATATAAAGCCACACCCAAAGTGATAGAAGTATCTGGAGTCTGTTTGTAGTAGCAAGAGACCCTGAAGTGTACACATATGCATGTCCATGGGTGAGCACAGCATGTGCGTGTGCAATACATGCACACACACCCACACACTCACAATAAAGAAATATTAAAACCAAACTCTGTTGGGCTTCATACGCGAGGCTTCCTTGTTAATGTCTTGTCACTGCTCACCATGCTGATTCTGTAGCACTGGTTACATCAGGGTGCTTCCACAGTTATGCTGACTTCTCAGAAAATGTGGCTTAAAGTAAAACATTACAGTAAAACAAAACCCATATTAACTAGAGCAAATAAAAGAATAAGGCACAAGGCCAAAAAAAAAAAAAAAAAAAAAAAGTTAATTTCAAGCTCTATTGGAAATGCCAGTGAGAAGAATGGCAGAGACTCACCATAAGTTCAGGGACCAAACTGGAAGAAATGCAGCTACAATCTAATCTTGCTGTGTGATGGAGAAAGGTAGAGGAGAAAAACTTACAGTACAGCATGAGAAATTTCCTCTATGACCATAGCACCATTACTTTCTCATAATAAATTTTGAAAATACCTAACATCTATCTATCTATCTATCATCTATCATCTATCTATCTATCTATCTATCTATCTATCTATCTATCTATCATCTATCTATCTATCTATCTATCTATCATCATCTATCTATCAATCATCTATCTATCTATCTATCTATCTATCTATCTATCATCTATCTATCTATCAATCATCTATCTATCTATCAATCATCTATCTATCTATCTATCTATCATCTATCTATCATCTATCTATCTTCTATCTATATATCTATCTATCTATCTGTCTATCTAACATCTATCTATCTAACATCTATCTATCTATCTATCTATCTATCTATCTATCTATCTATCTATCTATCTATCTATCTATCTATCTATCTATCTATCAATCATCTATCTATCTATCTATCTATCATCTATCTATCATCTATCTATCTATCTATCTATCTTATATCTATCTATCTATCTGTCTATCTAACATCTATCTATCTAACATCTATCTATCTATCTATCTATCTATCTATCTATCTATCTATCTATCTATCTATCATCTATCTATCTATCTATCAATCATCTATCTATCTATCAATCATCTATCTATCTATCTATCTATCTATCTATCTATCTATCTATCTATCATCTATCTATCATCTATCTATCTATCTTCTATCTATCTTATATCTATCTATCTATCTGTCTATCTAACATCTATCTATCTAACATCTATCTATCTATCTATCTATCTAACATCTATCTATCTACTATCTATCTATCATCTATCATCTATCTATCTATCATCTATCTGTCAATCTAGCAATCATCTATCATCTATGTATGTATCTTAGGGGTTTCTAGTACTGTTGCCTACAGGAGTGGTGATTATGTGATTAGGAGTTTGATATTGTAGTTGTGGTTGTTGGTTTTGATCAAGTGTTTAGATAATACATAGTAAAGAATTTACATATAGAAAAGCAGTGTGAGCTGTAATGGTTACCCTAGATAACTGATTGTCCCAGAGTATGTAAATGCGTGTCTAGGCTATTTGTCAATAAAATTAAGAAAATGAAGGTTGCAGGTAGACTTTTGAGATTTGGTGTTGAAACTCAAGGTATTTTTTTCATCTCAGCTTTATTCATGTCCTCTTTAGAAAGGAAGATTTGAAAGGGTCATTTTTGACCATTGGCTGAAAGCACTTCCCAGAGTTCGTGGAGAGTCGTTATAATGTGAAGGAGGAGGGCAGACCTGTATGAACAGTGTGACTTAATGCTCTCGTACTTAGGGAGTTTTGGAAAGAGTAGAAAGGAAATGTCACAGGCTCTCCGCAACCTTTGGTATGTGCAGTGAAAAAGAAGAATACAAAATTGTCCCTTGACGGATTTCTCCTCTGTCTTACTTCAGTGGCTTGATAAATGAGATCTGAACGTGCTCCCAGCTTCTGAGGCACAGTGGTTTGAAGATAGCCGCATAATCAGATCTGTGAGTGCTGGGCAGATGTCTCCGCTTGTGCTGCAAGCTGCTGTGTCAACATTGTGGGTGTGTGGCCCACACACTGTGGGGTAACCACCCATAGTTGATATTCTTCCCCTGTGGTGCTCAGGGTGTGTGAGTGTTGGTAACGATGATTGTTTGGACGGTTTGAGTTCCCTGCCATTCCTACATTAGCTAGTTTCTGTCTGCCTCAGTGAGCCTGGTGAGACAGTAAAAATATCAATGTGGGAGACAAGGGATCAGTTTCCACGAATGGAATTCCAATATCCCAGACTTTAATAAAAAGGACAGGAATGATTTGTGTAAGTTTTCAATTGTAACACTCAAAAAATACAGTCAACAAAGTAATAGGGTGTCTTTTTAATTATAAGCCAGGCATCTGAAAATTTTATTACAGTGCCTGATTTTTACTTTTTGTTTAATAAAAATTCTAAACTGATAACTTAGAATTTAGTTAGAAATGCATTTAAAAATCATACTTTCATGTTTATTTGCAGGAATATTTTCATGCATATGTGAGTGCTACCTTAGAATCAGATTTGATAAAACTTCCTATCTCATAACTCCCTTTTGATTGCTTTTCTCTATCTTCTAGCAAACTTTCAATGCTTCTATTTTACATAGGTATAATTTCTTGCCTGTATTTATATTTAAAGTATATTTAAGTATCCTTATTTGAATACCTATTGACATTACAAATAAAATATATGTTTACAAATGTGGAAGCCATCCTTTAATTCTTTTAAAACTTATTTTACTTTTGAGGTATGAGTGCCCAGAAACTTTAAATGCAAAGATTAATTTTGGTCCTTAAAATAATTTGCAAATTGTGTTTGTAATTTTTTTTCAGTTGAAGGAAATTTTTTCAGATTGAGTGTTCCAATTTGTTTCTGGAAGAAAAAATAAAGTTGTTTTACATTTTTTAAAAAAGTTTTATTATTTATTTTGTTTTTTTGAGATTGGATTTCACTCTCTTTTATAAATGGGGTTATTTGTATGGCAAAGTATAAGATTAAATAAAGGTATGCTTTTTAATGATCAAATCTGGATGAATAACATTTCCATCACCTTAAACATTTATCTGTGATGGAAACTTTCAGATTTTTCTAGTTCTTTATAAGGCATAACAATAATTGATGACATACTGTAAACTATGGCTGCCTTATTGTGCTATGAAATGCTGGAACTACTTTTCCCATCGAACTTTGTTTTGTTCTCATTACACAACCTTTCTTTATTTCTAGTAATGAGATAGATGGACTATAGTAATTCAATTTTTAATTTATTTTTGAGAAACTTCCATAATGACTATACAAAAACAGTGTGAGTTCCCCTTTGCCTACCCCCTTTCCAGTATATGCTGTATTTTTGTCTTTTGATGATAATTATTCTAACTGGGCAGATGTTAATCTCATTTGGGCCTTTGATTAGAATTCTCCTTAAAAATGGCAGTTCTGAACAGTCTGTTATTTTCCCCATACAGATCATTTACTTCCTCATTGATTTAATGCCCTTTGTATATCCTCTTTCGAGAAATGCCTATTTGGATTATTTGCCTATTTTTTTTTTTTTGACAGAGAGACAGAGAGAGGGGGAGAGGAAGACAGATAGAGATGGGCACGCCAGCAGCCTCTCACCTGCTGCGAATGAAATCCAGATATGTGTGCCCTCTTGTGGTCAAGTGCGGCATTGCACTCTTGCGTCACTGCATCTGGCTAAACATGGGACCTAGAGATTGGAACCGGCATTCTTAGGCTTAGGAAGCAGGTGCCTTAACCGCTAAGCCATCTCTCCAGCCCTATTTGCCTATTTTTTAAAATGAGACTCTTTGCTTTTGAGTTCCCTGTATATTTTGCATATTAATATCCTATCAGGCGAGTACTAGGCACATGTTTTATCTTTCTTCAGTTGCCTCTTCACACAATTGATTTGTTTTCTGTAGTGAGGAAGCTTCTTAGCTTGATGTAGTTCCCTTTGTCTCATTTTGCTTGTGAGGGTCTTATTTAAATAACATCATTGCCTCTATCAGGGTCTTGAAGTATCGCCCTCCCTGCCTTTCCTTCTAGTAGTTTCAATCTTTCAGGTCTCACAGTTAAGTCATTAATCCATGTTTCAAGGTCAAGGATTATGAAACCCCCAGCTTTGTGGCTTCTGCCTAGGATGGCTTTGCAATTTTTAGGCTTCTGCGCTTACATGACTTTAGTATGAAATTTTCTGTGAAGAATGCCATTTGTGTTTTGGTGAGAGTGCTTTGAGTAATACAGACATTTTCACATAATTGATTTAATTAAAATTGGCTATCGTTCCATTATTTTTATTGAGAATTTTCATATAGGAAATACTGTAATTTCATCGTAATCCTCTCTCATTACCTTCTTTTGTCTCCTTCCTGTCCCCATTCCACTGAACCTTCTTTTTTCCAACTTGTCCCTCTTCTATTTTGATATTTTCTAAATAAGTGTTGTGTTATTTATTCCACAGAGATCATTTACTTCCTAAATGAATTTTCTCTTAAATATTTATCTTACTTTTTGTGGCTACTTTGAATGGGCTGTTTTCTTGATTTCTTTTCAAGTGTTTGTTTTGGTATGTGAAAGTTATATTGATTTGTACTCTGCAACACTGAATTCTTTAGTACTAATATTTTTTGGTGGAGTGTTTTTGGATTTTCTATACAAATCATCTTTCTGCAAATAGATAACCTGACTTCCTCCTTATATATTTGTATACCCTTTGTTTTTTAATCTTTCCTAATTGTTGCAGACTATACATACTTTGTTGTATTGGATAATTGGGTGTGAACTTCCATTTTTTTTTCCAATTTTTTTAAGAAACTTTATTTATTTCAGAGAGAGAGAGAGAGATAAACACAGACAGAGGGAGAGAGGATAGGTATCCAGGGCCTTCAGCTACTGCAATCCACAAACATGCACCACTTTGTGCATCTGGCTTACTTGGGTCCTGAGGAATCAAACCTAGGTCCTTTGGCTTTGCAGACAAAATGCCTTAAATGCTAAGCAATCTTTCTCTCCCACCATTGTTTTTATGAGTGTGCACCTTGGGAATAGTTGTGTTTAAAATGTACACATAAATGTATATGTAATGTATACAGAAAGAATAGTTCCAGGCACTTCTTCAATCCTTCATAGGCCCAGTCTGGGCTCAGTGTTATATGCCTTTCTAGGCTTGTGGTCACTCAAATATTCTAGGCTAGGCAGGGCCTCTGGGTGGACCATAGTGGACTCCAGTGGTCTGTAGTCACTCTTCCACTGCCCTCTCTGTCTAGTTAGTGACAGTGATATGTCACAAATTCTGATTCCTGTGGCAAAGCTTGTAGAGGGTGGAACAGCCTGTGTCCCCAGACCCGGGCTGCCCTTGTTTACTGAATTTCATCTTCTGAATGTAATTGCAAACCTCTCTATCCTACCAGAACCCCCACACCTGTGGGGAATGGAAGGGTTAGGTCCAGGGTCCTCACTTCCATTTCAGGTTCTGATTTTATGTTATCCCTAGTAAAAAGAAGAAGGAACAACAAAATCGCATGTCATTTCATGCTAAGGTTATTCATCCTCCATGAAATTTAGTAATTTTCACCCTGTGGAGGCCCTTCTCTTCTGATACCATTGTATTGGTTCTTGCATTGTTTTCTGGTCACCACAGTGGGCACATTGATTATCAGTCCAACCTGTCTTCCTTGAGCCAATAGTTCCCCACAGTTAAAAGGCGATGATAGACTGAAAAATACAGCAACAAACACATGCAACTTGTAAGTAATATGCCAGTATTTGACCTTCCCATTTCTCTGCTTTCTGTCTGTCTTCTGATAGACCGTTGCCCTACTGCCTTCATCCGCTTCAAACACAGGGCTGGCCTTGGGTGTAAACCTAGTGTGTAGCTATCCAAAAAGACATATGGTTTGGAGAGATGGCTTAGCTGTTAAGGTGCTTGCCTATGAAACCTAAGAACTCTTGTTCAAAACTCCAGGCCCCATGTAGCCAGATGCAAAGTGATGTAAGTGTGAAATGTTGCACATGCACACAAAGGGGCGTGCATGTATGGAGTTTCTTTGCAGTGGCGGAAGGCCCTGGCATGGCCATTCTCTCTCTGCTTCTTCTTAGGTCTATCCCCACCCCTCAAAATAAAAACTAAAAAAAATTAATAATAGAAATATGTTTCACTCTGTACCATCAGTGACTATCAATCCTAAAGCTACAATCAATATTTATCTGTGTAGGTAATTTATACCAATTTGGCATTCACTTTAGCAAAATATAGATTAATGTCTTTTAACAGAAATCTGTTGAATTGGCACATCTGCTTTTACTTCCTTTTGCTCATTTAGTGATAACATGTTTCCTTTCTGAACAATCCTGGTTTCATTCTTGACAACCAAGGTCCTTTCTTTTGAGCCTCCCCATCCATAGTTGAAATTCTTTTAGAGGCACAAAGAGCTTTCCAAGGTCTTTGGATCCTGTTTTATATCTGTTTCCTTTCTTGTCCCATGGACAATAAAAGCCAGCAGATAGCACAGCCTTTCCTCTGCATATACTATCTTACCCATTACCGCTTTTCATCCTTTTCCCGTATCCATTTGCTAAAAGTTCTCATCTCATATTTTTTCCCTGAAACAGTTCCCTGTGTGTTCTTTGTCCTGTCTCCTCCTCCCGAATGACTGTTGGAACTTTAGTTGACTCATCCTGAGTTTCTCTTGAATCACTCCTGCCAAGCTTAGTTTCAGCTCAAACTTTAGCAGGAGCATGCCATTTCTGAACACCCCCCCATTGTCCGGCTTCCCCTGGCAGCACAGCTGAGAGGCCGCCTTCCTCTCAGCGTGAGGGGTGGCTCACAGTCTACACTCACTTAGTTGGTTGAGACTGACGACTACACATAGTCACGAAAATAACAACCACCACAACAACAAAAACTATTGGTTTATTTCAGCTATAAGTAGACAATGTTTAGTGTTACTAACAAGAAATAAATTGTCTCATTTCCAAATGTGAGCTATAATAAAAGAGGTTTATTTGTCTAATATAATGTTGAAGATATCCCCTATCCATAGTGTCAGAAATGTCTTATTTTCTGTGCATGTATGGTTATTTTATTTTTGAGGTCATTCATAAAATTGAGGTTTCAGTGTGGAGTGAATAGCAGAAGGGCATTCGTTTTATGACTTTGTCCAAGCTCTCAGGTAAAATTCAGATACCAGTAATAAGATTAATGCACTCTGAATTATAAAACAGAGCATGTGACCTTTGTTTGTTTATTTCACTTTAAGAGATGACACAGGAAGTACAAATGGTGTGAGCTAGCTCTCGCCTACTTCTAGTGATCTGAGAGGGATTTGAGGGGAGGCCTGGGAGGATGTGTGGCATGGAGCTGGAATTCTGCTCATTCTACAGGTGTTCATGGGGGAAGCAAACAAACGGAAATTAGATACCTTGCAAAATCTCTTTGCTACTATATTCACAGTATCACAAATTGAGATATTTGCAATCTCAAGAAAGAACAAAGGAAAAGATGTCTAATGAAAACCTATTTTAATCTCTCTTTTAAATTCAGAATTAGATTTTTATTTATTTATTTATTTATTGATCCATTTTGTTATTTTGAGATAGGATCTCTCTCTAGCCTCGATTGGCCATTGGCCTGGAACTCATGCTGTAGCCCCAGACTGGCTTCATACTCAAGGTGATCCTCCTACCTTAGTCTCCCAACTGCTGTAATTAAAGGTATGTGCTACCACATCTGGTTTAGGTCATTTTATTAATCTGT
The DNA here is from genome assembly GCA_036365145.1 of Orientallactaga sibirica. NCBI lineage: Eukaryota > Metazoa > Chordata > Mammalia > Rodentia > Dipodidae > Orientallactaga > Orientallactaga sibirica. The sequence continues at coordinate 9,343,706 of JAEOAD010000040.1, read as the reverse complement.
GATTTGGTCAAAAGTTATCTATGGAAAAGGTCATGGGATCTTTTTATTTTAAATGTTATTTCCTGGCACTCAATATATATTGGTGTGGGGCATATAATAGTTGTTCCATATATGAGTTTTGTTAAGGATAAAGGGTTAAGCCTCTTCTTTTTTATCAAGTGTCAGCAGGAGTTAGGGGATTTTTATCTGTCCCCCCCCCATAACTCATATGAAAGTAAAGCATTTCATATCTGTGTCAAACATGTATTATGATCAAAATGGGTTGGAATGCTCTTCTTTTATATATTTTCTATGATTGAGTTGAGCTCTGGAATTTTATGACTGGTAGAATTTGATGTTTTCTTCCTAACTTTGAATGTAGCATTTTGACTCATTTCTCATTCATGGATACATTGAGACTAGTCTTTTATCAACAATTAGTGAGTTGTAAGTCTTCATTGTAAAACAGTTAGTGGACATTGCGAAGTCCTGCTATTCTAAAGCCTTAAGCATCCCAAATCGTCACTGTTTGCTCTGCTTGCCATGTTGAGGCTACGCTGCCACCCACTCTGACATTTTACATTCATGTGGTACTTTAAACTTCTTATTTTAAATCAAATATCAGCCTACAGAAGAGTTGAAAACAAATTCAGAGGGCTCCTTTTACGCTTTGGTCCTGATGTCCCTCTTTGGGTGACCATAGTCAGTTACTAGGTCTGAGCATACTGTGATACCTTAGCTCATTTGTGGATTCTGTTTAAATGTCACCAGAGGAGTTGAGTGAATTTATACATGAAGCTACTTCTAAGATTGATCAGTTTTGGCTTTATTTTTATTTGTTTGTTTATTTAATTTGAGAGACACACAGAGAGTGAGAGAGAGAAAGAGAGAGAGAGAGAGAGAGAATGGGCACGCCAGGGCCTCTCAGCTGCTATGAACGAACTCCAGATGCATGCACCCCCTTGTGAACATGCTTGACATTGCATACTTGTGTCACTTTGCGTCTGGCTAAATGTGGGACCTGGAGAATCTAATGGGTGTTCTTAGGCATGGCAGGCAGGTGCCTTAACCACTAAGCCATCTCTCCAGCCCTTTATTTTTATTTTTAAACAAAATACTGATAGAAATTTGACAAGGCTCTTAGTGGTGGATTTTCTTCATATTATGAAGTGTATTTTAATTGTCACCACTTGCAAAGCAGAGATATCTTTACTATTTCAGGAAACCATTAAGTGGGGCTGGTGTGAACACATATTGTGTGATCTTTTCTGTACTGTGAAATCCAGGTGAATATTCTGGTTTGATGCTCAGATCTGAAATACTCTGGGAATGTCATAAGTCTCCAATACCATCACTCATAATAACTTCTGTCATGTAGTGCAGGGTCAGAGTTAGTAAAATGGAGCTGTTCCCGGTGGAGACGGGACTGAGAGGAACTTTAGGGACAGCATACCCTGATGAACAGAGAGGAAATTTTCTTTGTGTTTGGATCTTGTGCTGTACCATGACTTAAGTCACTCGTTTGTGTAAGCAGAAGCTCATAGCTGGTCCTTTCCTTGAGGGCAGGTTCATTTCTCATTTATCTTTGTACATTTCCACTGAGAGAGGTTGCTGTCACCTGCACAGGTACATACATCAAATGTCTCTGCAGGAAAATCTGTGAGTAGAGGACTTAAAGGTGAGCCCTGTGATCCGAGCCTGTCGCCCAGGCTCTGTCCATTTGAACATGGTAACAGGCTTCTCTCTCACCCCAACCACTCTTGTCCGATAAGCTAAGGATTCCAGGCGCCTTTGCTCACATGCTGTAGCAGTTTTCTTTCTCGTTGCTGGGACAAAACACCTGACCTGAAACAGTGACGGTGGGAAAGGGTTGATTTCAGACTTACAGTTTCAAGGGGGCCGTCTCCTATGGGCGGAAAGCAAGCATGATAGAGCAGAGGCTGGGCATCAGTCCTCTCATTGACTAAGACGTAACAGCAAGAGTGAGCTGGCTTACTATGTCCTGTAGCAAGGCTCCACCTCCCGTAGGCTCCACCAGCTGGGTATTGAGTATGAGTCTTAATTATGTGAAGAGATGTGGAGCTCCCTGACCATTCAAACCACCATGTAAGCCTACATCAGCCTTGCTTATCTGTTTATGAATAAGGAAAACTTATAACAGGTCTTATGCCAAATGAAACGTATACAGAACAGATTTTCAAATGAAATCTTCCAAATAATTGTGAATAAATCCATGAAAACAGTTATTTAAGGAGCCTTATCTAGAAATTATTAGTCTCATAGTATTGCTTGGAGAGACCTTTCACTTGGAACTGGCAAGGTTTTTCTAGAACTGCACTGCAATGTTTTATACTTCTTGTCTTCACATTGATGCTGGGAATTACACTTCTTTGACTTACCTCTTATGTGGTGACTCTAATTTAGTGAATACAGGAAAAAAAAAAAAAAGCCTGTGAGTCCTTACTCCATAGAAGCCATTCTCCTCCTACTGTTGTTAGTGTGTTGTTCATAAATGTTTTTGTAGAAAACCATCAACGGTAGTCTGCGTATGGTTATCGTTCCTAAGAGAACGCTCAAATATCACTAATTGTCCTAATAATGCAGGGGTCCTTTCACTGTGGACATGTTCCAAGATCCCCAATGGATAGCTGGGACTGTGGATAACAGCACGTTCTAGCAGTGGCATATTTTCTCCTGCAAATATCTCCCTAGGATGAATTTATAGAACAAGCTCAGTAAGAGAGGAACAATAAATGTAATGATTACAGGAATTTGCTGTAGTGAAGTTATCTGGGCATGTCTTCGTCACTCAGGTCATCTGGGTAAAGGCGGACCACTGTGTTTCTGAGTTTGGAATGTTAAGATACTTGCAGACATGGTTAGAGAAAAATTGTGATCGGTTTGCTTTTCTGACTGATTTGAATTGATTCATGCCTAGTGTGTGCTTTTTTAACTTCCAGGTTATGTTTACAAAACTTTGGAAGTTACTCTTTATCCCCAATAGCAACTAATTGCATATAAGTTTTATTATAGTAGTGTAAGTTTACAGATCTGTTTGACAAATTTACTGTGCAGTAATTTCAAGGATTCTCCTGATATGTGTAAAAATACCATGAAGCTGATGAAATTTTAAATTGTTCTCTGCATTTTAAAAGCTTATATAAGAGAAGAAAAGTGCTGATAAAAGCTAGGTTGAGCCCAGTCAGGCAGGTTTGATCCAGTATCGGCATCTAGTCCAAACAAGAGTCTCCTGTGTTAGATAAGTTACCTGAGACAAGAATCCCATTGTCTGAGTGAGCGGATAATGAGAACTGGTAGAACTGAGTTCATGAGCTGGGGGCAGCAGAGAGCAGGCTGGGTCTAGATGAGCCACAGAGCCAGGCACTGGCAATAGAATTAATTCATGCTCAGCCTGCGTGGGTGGACTTGGGTGGATGTTATTCTTTTAGTCTTGACTGGCAACTGGGTGGGACAGAAACTGAAGTTGTGAGGACTTCTGTGACCCAGATGGGAAGGTTTTGTGAATGAAGACGTCCACAACTAACTAATGGCTCACACAGGGACGTCGTGAAGGATGGCCGTGGGAGGTGGCGTGGGGGCACACACACAGACAGCGGCCGGGTTGGGTCTTTCTTCTCTGCCAAGCCGAGCTTCATTCGCCCTCCCTCCTTTCTCTCTTCTCCTCGTTATTTCAAGCATATCACCGAGGTTTCCCACTAGATATTGTCTCCCTCATTTCAGTGACAAGTTGTCCTTCTAAGCACGTCCTTCCACAAAGTGAAAGAGCTTTTTGTAACTGTGTAACTGCGTCTTTACTTATTTTATTTCCTCCAAACACATAAGGGTACACCACTGTTCTTTCATTTTACACTTTGACTCTAACCTACAGCCTTCCGTATAAATGAATAAAAATGCATCATGGCCTCACAGAGACATGCATTGTGACTTAATCGTTGTAGCTGGGGAGGAATGCATTTGGACACATAACACTAAGGAAGTCATTCTGACTCCGTGCGAGGACAAAGCCAAAATGAGACCACTAGCTCAGAATACAGAAGCAAAGGCAGCCCTGTGTGGGAAAAGCATTACTTGAGAAATACACTGGGGAACCAGTGGCGCGTGGCCTTCCGTGCAGGGTTCACCTACCAGACTCCAGTTTCTCAAGCTAACAGTGCTTACATCCCTTCTGCGATCAGGTCACACTCCAACGTAATGATGTGTGTGAAACACACAGAAGCATCTTGATTGCAGGGTAAGTGATATATATTATATAGTATATATCACATCATATAATACAATATATATAAATATCTTTATCAAGTATAATTTGTATTCTTTTCAAAATATTTTATTACTTATCCATTTGAGAGAGAGAACTAGGCAGGGAGAGAGAGAGAGAGAGAGGGAGAGAGAGAGAGAGAGACAGAGAGAATGGGTGTGCCAGGTCTTCTACACACCGTAAATGAACTCCAGATGCATATGCCCCCTTGTGCATCTGGCTTACATGGGTCCTGGAGAATCAAACCTGGGTCCTTTGGCTTTGCAGGTAAGTGCCTTACCGTTAAGCCATTTCTCCAGCCCATAATTAGTATACTTAAGTTGACTAAATAAAATATGTGTTCTAAAGAGACATGATATCAACTCTGGAGCAGGCTTCCTTGGGTTTGGATTCCTAAACTGGGTGACTGGCGGAGTCATTTTGGGAAAGAGTGTTGATTTATCTCTAAAGTGGGGTCATAACGGCACCTGCCATTTTCATTCCTACCAGAGGGCTGTTGCAAAGACCCGGTCACTTACAACATGCACTTTGTGCATCTGGTTCTGCGTGGGGCTGTGGGGAATCAGACTTGGGACAGCAGGTTTTGGTAGCATGTGCCTTTAACTGCTCTCTCCCCAGGCCTCTCCATGGTTTGGTGATATACCCCTCTGCAGAATTATGTGCTTGGGTATTTGTACAGATTTTAAGACGAGTTTTTTAATTATCATGACTAAACTCCATTAGGATAGCCATTACTGAATTTATTTGATTGTAAACTTTCCCCAGTACCAATGTTCATATCATATTCTGTTTAAGGAATTGATTTTAGGTTTTATCCAAGTGCTTCCACATTTTTTTTTAACTTAAATTCATCCTATCTACCTAAGTTTTTTTTTTTTTTTTTTTTTTTTTTTTTTTTTTGGTAGGGTCTCACTGTGGTCCAGGCTGACCTGGAATTAACTATGTAGTCTCAGGGTGGCCTCGAACTCTCAGCGATCCTCCTACCTCTGCCTCCCAAGTGCTTACCTAAGTATTTTTATGATCAAAAAGAAGTTAGCTAATTGCCTATCATCGGCCCCTCCCCCACCCTTCTCGTTGCATTTTACTTTCCCAGGCCTCTACTTTTAACTTAGATCACTGACTTTTCTACCATGTGCTCTTTAATATATTTTATCTCCCTTGTACATTAGCATTAAGACAAAGAGAATAAGTGTTATAGAAGAAAGAATGAGAGCAGAGTGTGGGGGCTGGGAGGGATGAGCTAGGAGAGTGGAAGATGAGTTGTCACACTGGTGGTGAGCTCAGATCTATAGGCAAAAACTTGAAGCATGTCTGAATACTCAGGGAAGTATAGACATCCTAGTTGCATTTTTAAAAAATATAATTGAAAAATACCCTAATATAATATTTATCTGTATGCAGACAAACATACAGATAAAGATTATATTAGGATATTTTTTTCCATACATTTTTCTTCCCCTTCCCCCTCTATTCTTCCCTTCTTTCCCTTTCCGTCTCCCTTCACAATATTTCAGTTCCTTGCTACATATGAGTTTTTGTTCTTTCCCCTTTATCCACACCTCCTCTCTTCTCATGGTCTTCATTCCAGTCTCATAGCCTATATATATCCTGTCTCACACCCCACTGTTTATAACATAACCATTCAGAGTCAGGATCTACATATGAGAAAGAACATAAAATTTTTGTCCTTTTTGCACTGTGTTCCCTCATTTGTTCAGTTCCATCTATTTTTCCTGCATATTTCATTTTTCTATATAGCTTTTATACATGCCACAGTTTTATTAGCCAGTCATCAGCTGATGTACAACTGGCCTGTTTTCATACCCTAGCTATTGTGAAGAGAGCAGCAGTGAACACAGATGCACAAGTGGCTCTGTGCTAGGCTATGAAATCCTCTGGAGTCTGTGCCAGCAGTGGTGCACAAAAACAGACACGATGGGACAGAATAGAGGATCCAGAAATCAACACAAGCCACCATGCTCCCCTCATTTTTGACAAAGGCATAAAAAATATACATTGGCAAAAAGTAGCCTATTTAACAGATGGTACTGGCAAAATGGATATCCTCTTGCAAAAGAATGAATTTAGATCCATATCTCTTACCTTGCAGAAAGATCAGTTCTAAATGGATCAAAGACCTTCATTTAAAACCAGAAATGCTGAAACTACTAGAGGAAAATAAAATATAGTGCATTTAATGAAATTTATACGCATGGGTAAAATCTTTCTGAACAAGATTCTAATAGATAGCAAATAGTCCCAATGGTCAACAAATGTGACTATATGATATTAAAAAGTTTCTGGACAGAAAGGACACTATCAACAGGAGAAAATATCTGTCAGCTATAGCACACAGGGTTAATATTAAGAATATAGAATTGTAAAATTTAAATATCAACACCACCCCCACCAAAACTGCCAACCAATAAATGGCCTAATGAAATAAACATACATCTCTCAAGTGAAGTAACACAATTGACAGCAGATATTGCTATAAAATACTGAACATCCTCAGCCATCATGAAAATGTAAATTAATACTATTTTGCCATTTGTCTCGCTCCAGTCAGAGTGAATACCATCAAGAAAAGAAATGATTGCTGCAGAATAAATTACTTAGTTGTTAAGGATTTTCCCTGCAAATCCTAAGGACACAGGCTTGACTCCTCAGATCCCACGTAAGCCAGATACAGAAGGTGGCACACGAGTTTGATTATAGTGTCTGAAGTCCCTAGTGTGCAAATTCTCACACTATCTCATATAAAATGATGACAAGTATATTTTAATTGTGTAAAAATAAGGAAAGGAGTACATGAAATAAATGTATAAAGTAAAAGGAAATGTGTTTGTCTCTCTCTCTCTCTCTGTGTGTGTGTGTGTGTGTGTGTGTGTGTGTGTGTGTTTGTTCTAGTGGTTTTAAAGGAGTCAGAAAAGTATAGAATTAAAGCTGTTGGGGGAGGTGGAAGCATTAAGGGCCTTGATTCTGTGATTTTCCTGAAGTTTCTTATAATTAGAGGAGTGGATTATGGATGGGAGACTTTCTTCCTAGTAGGAAACACAGTGAATACTGACCTTTCAAGCTGTAGCCACAGTCAAGGTGAAGAGTACAATGTTGATGTTGTAAGGCAGGGAAATATTCAGCACTTGGTACCTACTTAAGATGGTCTATAGAAGAGAAGTAGTTTTTTTTTTTTTTTTTTTTTGTTCATTATTTATTTCTTTGAGAGCGACAGACAGAGAGAAAAAAAGGCAAAAAGACATAGAATGGGCGCACCTGGGCCTCCAGCCACTGTGAAAGAACTCCAGGTGCATACATCATCTTGTGCATCTGGCTTACGTGGGTCCTGGGGAATCGAGCCTCGAATCAGGGTCCTTAGGCTTCACAGGCAAGCGCTTAACCACTAAGCCATCTCTCCAGGTCCCAAGAAGTAGTTTTAAGTGACAGGAGTTATGGTATCATTTTGTGGTCTTAGAAGATCATGAAAAAGATGGTGAGGGAAAAGCTACTTTTGGCATAGGACATTTCTTTTAACGAATATAAGCTGCACATAGAGTTCTGTGGGGCAAAAAACTGAATGCCAGTGAAAATTATAGGGAGTGAACATCTTCTAGTGGGAGTTGAGGTTAAGTGAAAAATATGTATTCATTTTTATGTGGCCATGGAGTATGGCATGGGAACTGACATTGGGGAATAGGAACAAGAAACACAAACCAAAAGGAAAAACCAAAGAACTTAGCTCTAATAGAGTGTGTGAGAAACTCAGATACAATTAGTGTCCTTCCCAGGGCGGTTTTAGTGAGGGGCAGCATTGACCGAAAGGTAGTTGCAGGGGTTGGCAATTGAAGGAGGGTTAAAACCAAACCAAACCAAACCAAAACAAAACAAAAACAAAACAAGAACAATAACAACCCAGCAAAGGTGATGAATTTTAGTAATAATTGTAGGAGGGGTCAATCTTTTACATATAAGCTGCATGTAATTCTGCAATAGAATTATACCACAGAGCCCCGAAGGCAACATCAGTAGCCCTGTCCAAAGTGACAAAGACCACGAACGCCACTCTGAGTTGAGTGTGACTACAATGCTGGGCACAGCCAGGTACTTTTCACAGTCCCACAATGTAGCATGCCCTTCTAGTTGGCCATCTTCTAGCAAATGTGCTGTGAACAAGGACATTGGGAAAGAAAAGAACAAGTTTTGTCTAGGTTGAGAGGATAATTGTAGATACTTGTGAAGATGGCTATGCGTTTCCTGCCCTGTTCCCATGCTATTTCAACATATGGGAAGCTTGAACATGATTTTCTATATTAAGAACCCAGCTAGGGCATTGGAGAAATTATTCAGTAATTAAGGTGCATGCTTGCAATGCCTGACAGTCCGGCATTCAATTACCTAATACCTATGTAAAGGCAGATGCACAAAGTGGTACATGTATCTGGAGTTTGTTTGCAGTGGCCCTGGTGTGCCCATTCTCTCTTTCTCTCTCCTTTTACTTTCCCTCTGTCTTTGCAAATAAATAAGTAAATAATATGTATAAAAATACTGATATGCACTATTGAGCGTGTAAGTGTGATAAATAAGAAATAGTGAATTAGTTGATCTATACAAGCACTAATTTTTAATTTTGTATTTTATATTTTTTTTTAGTACAACACGGAAATAGGCTCTTTTTTTCTGGCTATGTTACTGATTGTATAAATTGTTATAGATGATTATGTGCCTTGTTCAGAAAGATATTGAACCCTACTTCTGGATGTGTTGCATACAGAAATTAGAAAGAAAATCAGTAACAATGCCCCCAACAACGAGTGGGGTGCATGATTGATAAAGGATGGCTTTGTTGAGTTACCCCAAAGGACATGACTTCCTGGCCAGGGACTCCTGCCAGGGACTGGCTAGAGTATCGTCGGATGTGACGAAATAATGTGTCTCTCAGAATAAAACCTGGTTAGCTGTGGGTCATCCTGCATCTATTGGCTTAGACTCTTGCTCTAGATCGCCTGCCTCTGGAAGTCATTAGATACTTGAGCCAGATGATTGACTCTTGTTTCGATTCCATGTGTGCTTCATTTCCTTGAAGTCAGCCTTTAAGGAGACCATGGACTGGTGGAGGTGACTTCTGGGATTTTGGACCTTGTGACTGCTATTTCTTGCAGATTAATCAGCTTTCACGAGCATAGATGTAGATGGTGAGTTTGGTGTTGGAGCGATTATTTCTGATTCCACACGTGCTGTCCTTTTGTTCTTCGAATGAGAACTATGACAAGGTGCCCTGTTCTCTTGCACACTCACCATTGTTCGGCATCATGCATAATAGAGATACAAATTTATAACAGTCAAGACTCTCGGTTGTTATTTGGTGTTATGTGGAAGCTGTTTTTACTATATATGGGTGTTATTGTAATAAGACTTTTCAAAGTTTATATGTGTGGGATAAGATTTTTATGAGTTCATCAATATTATGGTAGCAAGCTATAACGATTTTTAGTCATCATAAGTTGGAGTCATGTCAAAATATATAGGCTCATATTATCTGCCTTATTAACTTTAAGGAAAACGTGATAAATGCCACTAATAATTTCTTTGAAATACAGTTGTCACAGATGATATTATTCATTGCTTAATCTAATAAAGTGAATAGGAGTTAAATATCAAGACTATTTGTCTACATGCTGAAAAGATTGTAAATCTGTCTGGGTTTTTAAAAATTTTTATATTTTTATTTGTTGTTTATTTATTTAAAAGAGGGGAGAGAGAGAAGAGAGAGAGAGAGAGAGAGAGAGAGAGAGAGAGAGGGAGGGAGGGAGGGAGGGAGATAATTGACATGGCAGGGCCTCTAGCTACTGTAAATGAACTCCAGATGTATGTGCCACCTTGTGCATCTGGCTTATGTGGGCACTGGGCAATCAAATCCTGGGTCCTTAGACTTCATGGGCAGCACTTTAACCACTGAGCCATATCTCCAGACCTCTTCCTACCTTGTTAGATAAATGAAGCTATGAGCTTGGCTTTGTATTTTAGATAATCATGTTAATATCTTTAGATAATGTAGTCTCAGGGTGGCCTTGAACTAGTGATCATGTTTAAAGGCGTGCGCCAATATCTTTAGCTTTTTATGTGAATTCACCATAATGTTTACTGCCCTGTCTTTCAAAATGAAACAAAACTTCATTTACTCATTCCTAGTTATACTCTTGTAGCAGGCAACTTTAGGTTCACTGAGATGAACTTCCAGACCAGGTAATGTTATGGAGGAAGGAATATTTATTGAAGCTTACAAATCCAGGGGAAGTTCCATAATGGCAGAAGAAACTGGCCTGCTTTCACAGGACCAAACACAGACAGAAAAGCCATAAGCCAAAAGCCACACAGCACAGCACACCTCAGGAACTCCAGCTAGGCACACTTTGTATATCTTTAGATTGAAATCTCAAACCCATCACCACACCCTAAGATCTGCCCAGTGACACCTCCTCCAGCCAAGTGGATGCAAATGCAAACAACAAACTAATAAAACCCTGAATATATTGGGGGCCATCTATTCAAACTACCACAACTCCCAATTCTATTTTTATGTTGTGTATTATTGAAGATGTCATACGAATTAACTCAAGGTTCTTTTCCTTATAGTGTTTTCTCTGCATGCACAAGTAGTTAGCAACAGAATTCTAAAATGGTAGGAACATTCCGTGACCCTTATGTCTGTGTATATCCACACAAACACATTGTGACTGCAGGGAAGTTACATACATGAAGTCTTCTTGATTTTGAGTACTTGAAAGCATTAAATAAAATATTTACATTTTACAATATCAATGCATGTTGAGACTTCTCGGTGCTTTGGACATGGTGTCTCCTGGCTGTTTACATATTCACTTAGCAGAGGACAGTTAGCTGATTGATTTTGATGCATGGAGAGAAGGGTCTTCTCATCTACATATTAAAAAAATTCTCTTCTATTATTTTTTTTTTTATTTGCAAGGAGAGAGAGAGAGAAATAAAGAGGAGAGAGACAGAGAATTGGGCATACCAGGGCCTCTAGCCACTGCAAATGAACTCCAGATGCATGTGCTCCTTGTGCACCTGGACTACGTAGGTACTGGGGAATTGAACCTCGGTCCTTTGGCTTCGTAGGCAAGTGCCTTAACCACTGAGCCATCTCTCCAGCCCCTCATCTCCATTTTTTGACACAAGGAGGGACACTAAATGTGACCGAGGAAATCACCACTAATATGACCTGAGTACTTGGCCTCTGACAACACCATGAACAAATCAGACTTGGTCATTCTCCTTTGCGCCACCCCCCTACCCCCCAAAAAAATGTAGGTCCAAGTTTATATTTTGAATGTTCACTGTGTATTGATAAAGACTACCCAAATGAAAATGATCAGTTAGCTGAGAGGACACAAAAGACAGCTGTAAAATAATTACCACAACTTGAACATTTCTACAGTTATTAGTATTCTAGAAATAGCTCACCAAGTTGCATTATCTATTTGAAAACTCTGCACGATCTATTTTTAAAATCTGGTCAGTAATCACATCTCTAGTGCACTAAATGTAAAACCAGCCCTGTTCATGAGCCAGATGATGTTGTGACTTTGCATATAAGAACCGTATGCAGTAAAATGGTTGGTCAGAAAACACAAGCCAAGTGCATTTCAGAGCCACGTTCCTCACGGGGTGGGTGTGCTTGCTGAGCCGAGGGAGTTGACACTTGGTCTTTTGCAGCCCTGGGTTGGTGCCATTACCGATTCATTGGAGACTCACACTTCCTCCTTTCAGCTGATTGATTCTGTATTTTTCAAACTGATTAATGTTTTCATTTGAATGGTAATGCTGACTTTGCAGAAGATGTGATCTTTTAATTAGCAGATGCTGAGATTAGCATTAGGGCTGAACAGTAATTAGCATTTGTTCTTACAGTGCGGGAGCAGTCAGAGCTGCAGCAAAGAGTGCCTCTGTGCTTTCTCTGTGTTTCTGCTTTCGACTTTCTGTATGAAAGAAGTGAAGCATTATTGGTGGACTTAGTCACCGATGTTTAAGAACGTTTTAACCAATGGAGGGATGCCTGTGAGAATAGTGTCTTCAGTTCCCTCATCTGTAGATATGTGTGGTTCTGTTTTCAAAGTTTACCTACGTATTTCCTAATGGAATTAACTCTTTGTGAAGGTGCATGTTCTAACGTGTGCACGAGAGAGAGAGAAACAGCGAGAAAATGAGTAGGCATGTGAATATTTGTTTGAAAAAAAAGAACTGGTTTACAAATTTTGCTTATATTAGTAATGCCCAGTACATTTGCAAAACTCTTTTGAGGATAAACCTCAAATTGATGAGTCCAAGCAGAGACAGCACAGGGAAGGATTAAAGGATTGAGGTTTGATTTTGTAGCTGGATTCTTAGGGTCTTCATCTGCCAAAACTATGGAAAGAAATATTTGTGAAAAAGAAAACTGATATTTTACAAATAGCATGTAATTCACATTAAAAAGGGGTAATGGTTACTATTTTAAAAACACAAGGTTTGTATAATTGTCAATATTCATTGTCATAAATGGCCTTCCTTTAAAAAAATCCAGAAATACATCATAGACTTTTTTTAAAAAATCAAACGAGATCATTGAATACCAATTCATGAAAAAAAAACCTTAAAATATATATCCTCTCATTCCATCAGTTTGGTTTTTAATATTATCTTATGTGTACCATATGAACTGCGATGTGTAGAAGATAATTTTTCTGCTCTTTGATAGAAATTCCTTCCCTTTGAGGTGTGTTGGGTGTTGTCTCTACAATTTCTCTTGAGGGGCCACTGCTACTGTTTTAGTTTGTAAAGGCTTTCTGCAACAGTGTGTGTGTGTGGGGGGGGTAAGGAGTAAGGATAAATATTCATGCAGACCGAGTGCCACGTGTCCTCATACACAATGACATACCTATTTTTAGGGCTGTGGTGGTAGACACAGGGGTGCTGCAGAGACTCTAAACATGTGGCTCCTGAATGTGCTTCAAACTACAACCAATGCAACTTTAGCCATTAGTATTTAAAGAGGAAATTATTGCTGATCCCTAGAGTCTAGAGAGACTTGGTGTGAACATAGGCCACCCCTCTTCCCTTGATGGCGACTAAAATAGCTCTAAAGTAAACTCATTTACATCTGTTACCATGGATGCAACCCTCCCTGGAGACAACACATAGAACACTTAAAACTGTTGAGTGTGGCATGATTGACTTTCTAAAACTGCCTTCTCTCTTGCTTGCTACCTGCTGAGAGAGAAAGAGAGAGAGAGAAAGAGAGAGAGAGAGAGAGTCAAAGAGAGAGAAAACGAGTTGAGTCAAACTAGATTTTTAGGAAGTAAAAAAAAAATGAGGAAAAACCTAAAACATATTACTTTTTTCTATGAGAGAGGTGAAGCTGTACTTGAATGTAATGAAATTTTAGCATTGAAAGGAAATCGGATTTTCTTCCATGTTATCCTGGCATTAAATAGAGGGAGAACCAAGTATGCTGTAGAAGCACTAGAGTTGTTACTTTGGAATTAGAAAACAAACAGGTAAGAGACAGCTTCCTCAGGCAGAAGTCGCTGTTGGGTGTAAGCTCACCCACTGAAATGTCTTTTTCCTTGAGTGTGTGTCACTGGGGACCACTTCTGTTTTCAGACCGACCTAACTAGGCTTGTCTTTGTGCTACTATACCAATATACTAGAGACTGGATGATGTATAACTCAGAGAATTTCATTTCACGAAATTCCGAACATTTACCCTCTGGGGAGGGCTGTTCTGTGCTTCCACAGCGTGCCATGTTGGAGACCTCAGATGGCAGGAGGCCCTGCCACTTCCTTGGAATCCTTTCGTTCAGCGTTCTAATCCCATTGGAGAGAGCTCTACTTTTCTATCTTAACAACCACCTAAGACTCCTACCACGTGGGTCTTAAGGTCCAAGGAAAGTATTCTTCGAGTACCTGCATTCAAACCATAGCATAAGGGAGTTTTCCAAATTGATCTTGTAAGATTGCCTTAGGTTGCCTCTCATCAAGACCTTCTCTTCACACTTGTTTGATATGGAACCCGGAGCCTCCTTCACAGCCAGGGCAGGAAGCTCTCTCCAATACTTCTCAAGTTTCCTACACAAAAAATGCTTTCTTTTTTTTTTTTTTTTTTCTATATAAAACAGAGCTTACTGGAACCTATATGGGAAAACAGAGGTAGAGATATTTCATTTTTATTTGTTCTCATTCTTTTCATGTTAAATACAATTTACTTGGCTCTGTGTCTGTTTTCCATATTTGCAAACTGTATGTTCAAAAGCACATTTTAAGACAGTTTATAGAGGTGTGCACAGATGTTCTCATATGAAAACATACACACATTGTAGTGAGTCCCAGGCCAGAAATGAACAGAAGACCACCCGAATGAAAATTTAAAAGGAGAGTCTTTATTAAGCCGGCCGGAGTCTGTCCCCTCACAGCAAGGAGGAGAGCAGCCCTGTCTTACTTTTACAGTGAGTTTTTAAAGGCAGAGACCACATTCCTTTCCAATGATCTGAAAACCCCCAGCCACCCCTTCCACACACTATTTTCTTTAGCAAGAGCAAGCAAGGAAGCATGATTACAATAGCAGAACTTTTGGAGTTCGGAGCAGGTATGAAGCAGATACCAAATATCAGGCCATCTTGACCTCAGGGTGAGAGCAAACACGAGTGCCTTTATGGGGACCACATCCCCATTCTTGTAATGAATGATCTGTGCTCATCTTTAGTCTCCTGTGGCTCCTTGAGAATGTCAAGATGGTGGAGTGGCCTGAGATGGCTTCCCTTAGGTCTGTTCACCAGAGTTTGTTTCCTGCTCACTCAGGAGTTACGAAAAATGTGTTCAGCATGCCATGCTTGCCTTAACAGGTGCTGCCAGACTTTTTTTTTTCATCATGAATTACTTGTGTAACATAATTTTAAGATGAATGAACCTAATTTCTTTTTGTTCTGTACAATTCAATGTATAGCATTAGGGAAATAGTATATTCTTCATATTTGTTGAATAATATTGTGAAACAATGTGTAAGAATGATTTGGGTGGATATTCTATCAAGGCAGTAACCGAACAATTTTTTTTTTTATCTTCCATGTAATAGTTCATTTAAATCATTGTAGTTGTGTTATTTTCTGTTTTAGATGAACAGCTGTCTTTAATAAGTATACGTATAAACCCTATTGTGCAGATTAAAAGTGAATATAAACCTTTATAATTTTGAAAGCATCAGGACAATCTCTAGATGATGTAATGGGGAAAAAAAAACATAGCTCTTGTTGAACCTTGAAAGAATGACATTGAGGGCTAAGTAAATTTACACATACCTGTAATGTGCATATGGTCAACCAGCTCTGGGGAGGCTGAGGCAGGAGGATCAAGGCTAGCCTGGGATAAATAATAAAATTCTGTCCTAACACCTGCTCCTCCAAGAGCGGTGGTGATTACTTACAGATAAAGTGTATAAAGATGACAAAGATCTTTACTTGGTTTTCAAAAATATGTAGGATACAAATTTTAAAGAGCATATTATTTCAATAGAGAATTAAGAAGATCTTGAGTGATAAAGGCATTATTAACTTAATAAGGAAATTGTACAGCGTGTTGATTCTGGAATTATGTTACAATGTATTAAACCTACTTTTATCAGTGCCCTGCTTAGGGTAGATTAATTTACTGTTGACTTGGAGATACTTTTAAATGATATTGTAAAGAAAATTGTAAAGGCAGCATTTTAAAATTGAGCTTTTCAAAAGAAAAAGGAAAATCTGCTTTTTCGTACTTGGTTTTTACTTCATTTATAACTAAAAAATGGAAAATAAGAAGTTTGAATTAGCAATGACCTCTCACACATTCTCTTTTACCCTGAATCCTTCTGATATTTCAGTAAACTGCCCTGTATCTATCATTTATATAGCAAATGCTGTTTAAACATTTTAATTTGTGATTACCAAAACACACTCGTATATACCATTAATTCTTAGAAATTGATTTTTCTTGTTCATTGTTTTAGCAGTGTATTTTTCTGTAAAGTGTTTCATGTTTCATAATGAATTTAACCCTTAAAATGGTATTTGTTTGTTCTGGTGTTTGCTGTGATCTACTTAGTGTAACATCACTGGTCCAGAACTCCTGACTCCCCTCTATGAGTGCAAATGGTTCCAAATTGTCCAGAAGCTACCGCTCAGGCCATCCTTGCTGGTTTCTCCCTTGAGATCTCACACACCCCAGCATGTGCACACACTGTTGCCTTACCCAGAGCGCCTGCTCATCCCCACTCCCTTCCTGGGCAACACTGATTCATGAATTTATTGACTCAGGTAAAGTAAAGTATCTGTTTAGTATCGGACCCCACGTGCCCGTTGTCACTTTGGTAAGGATGGTAGCTGCATCTGTTATACGGGACTGTTGGTATCTCTACCCCATAGAGGTCGAGCCATGTAGTTGGTGTCCAGTTCGGATGTGTTAAATGAGGTGAGTGAATCTCTTTCAGACCGATTAAGTGGTGCTCCTTAAACACATGAGTGTTAATTGCCAGAGGGACACCTATTAGCTTATTTGAGGGTTTCTACATGTTTTTTTTTTAAAAAATTCTATTATTTCATATATTGATTTATATTTGAAACAAAAGACCATGCATACTATTTTAAACAGTGAATATTCTATCTTTATATAAACCTAGATTTAGGAGGAAAGTCTGCCCCCAACTAAGTGTCTAGCTGTATCACTGAGGAGTTTCCCAGTGAATCCATTGCATGAATTTTCATGAACATTAGAACCAGCAATGCAGAAAACACATAGAAATTCCCAGTGTACTAGTTATCATTGCCTCTGGGCTATTGGCTAACAGTTTGCCCTGAACTGCTTGGGAGTATATTCTCATTTGTTGGGTAAACAGAATTCATGTGGTTATTTCAATTTCACAGCCTGCCATTACTTAATACCTCACAAAGCCTATTTTGAATGCTAATAGTCTAACATAGAAGAATATGTTAATTTGGCCATTTATTTATTTATTTTTATTTATTTTCCCTGCCTCTATTTATCTATCTGTCTGTATCTGTCTGTCTATTTATCTATCTATCTATCTATCATCCATCTATCTATTATCTAATCATGTCTCTCTCTCTCTCATTTTTCTATCCCAGTTTGATTTAGATCTCACTCTTTAGCTTCAGGTTGGCCTCAAATTCAAAAGATATTTCTATGATCCTACTATAGACGTCCCAAACGTTGGCATTGTAAGAATGTGTACAATTTAGGAGAGAGTTGATCTGTACAAGGCACTTTTCAGTGGGCACACTAAGAATGGATAGTCCCTGGGTATAAGGAGTGTATTTGTGATCTGAGGAAGAAATAATACGACATATCCTACAAAGAGCTAAGGGACTGAGGGGAAGTGATTTCTACGAGGAAAACCACCAGCTATTTTCTGAAACAGGTGATGCTGGACCTGAGTGCAGATGAGTTGGAATTCAGTAGGTGAATCAGGATAAATCCTGTGAACACTCTGGATGATGGCATAAAGATATGAATTTCAAACCAAATGGGAAATCACACAAATACCAGGTAGAGATCAAATTTTTTGCTTGTCACTATAAACCTCAATTATAATCCCAGTCTACACCTGGAGTCAAGTTGTTTCCCATATATTTCTTTCCTAGAGTTAAACTTACGTGGACCAAGAGAGAGAATAATCCAGGTCACGTGTGGGTTCTCTTTTTACAGCTTGCTTTTGATGCATTGACAACTGTTGTTATGAATCACAGACTCTCAAGGTCGGCAGCCACCCCCCCCCCCCAGGAATTTCTGCTTCTCTCATGGGCAGTGGAGAGTTTTTCTTCATTGTGAGAAGATTCTGCATAAGAGATGAATTTAGGCCACGTTTGGTGGGGCACAGCTTTAATCCCAGCACTGGGGAAGCAGAGGTAGGAAGATCACTGTGAGTTGGAGGCTAGCCTGGGACTACAGAATGCGTGTGCCAGGTCATCCTGTGCTAGAGTAAAACCATACCCCCAAAATAAACTTTTTTAAAAAGAGAGGAACTTAGTTCTTCTACAATATTTGTAAAAACATGTTGGTTTCCATTTTAAAAGATATATCCTTGTAATAGGTAAATAAGAAGTTTATTATTTCTAACACTGGCATTTCTTTAAAACTCCTGTTGTGAACACTATTTCATATTCTTTTTAGTCTCTTTTCTTTCATAGACACTTGAAGGGAAGTCATGTTTGTGTTAAAGAAATTTTGGCAAACAATATTAAAAAGCTATTATGTCAGATTTTTGAATGAAACCCAAGGTTGATTTTCGTATTGTCATCATGAACTCAGTTGAAGGACATTGTTCCACTACGGAATCCAGTAAAGCTAAGCACACTAGCTGGACTGATTTATAGTCAGTTTTACTTTACTACTAAAACATTATAATAAATATCCTTGGCTTTATTATTTCCTTCTCTATCGTATTTCAAGTTTGCATTGCGTTTTTAAATATTTCCCATTGGTAGAATGTAAAAGGTCACTCATTATTATCAGATCTTCCTTTCCCTCCCAACACTCCCTATTTTACTGAGCAAAAGTCTGTCGGTAGTGGCATTCCTTCAGCTTAAGATGTTTAGCTGTGGAAGTTTAATAACTAACTCCAGTAGTCCTGATTTATGTAGCAGTAAATATAATTAAAGGGGAGGAACTATTTTTATTGGTCAAACAGTAGAATCAAGAGTATTAAACTTGTACTTAAGATCATCTACTTTCTGGATATATAAAAATAATTGATATTTGAATGGAGTTCTAGGCCAGCACTATAATTTTTCCTTTTCATGAAGGCCAAATTATAAGTAATCATCAAAAATAAATGTATATTTTTATTTCTTTTTCCAAATAGGTATGTGCAAGTATAAACATATGGACGGTATGTTCTGTTCTGTGACTTTGAATATCTTTTACTGAGAAAATTAATCTAGCACTTAACACTGTCATTGTGCGGCGACATCAGTGTTGCCAATTACCTCTCATAGTGCTTTTCCCTGAGTGGTAATTCAGAACATACAGAAGGGGTCAGTCCCCACTGATACTGTCTCCTCCTGCTGGACTCTTGCACATGTAGAATGGGATGAGGAATACTGAACAGTGGACTGCAGTAGTAGGAAATCATAATGTCCCTAAAGAATTTCCGTTTACCCCAGTGGCGTGTCTCCCCTCATGTCTGCTTTTCTATTCTGGATTCTGCCGCTCATCCTTGCAATCTTTGGTGTATACATGGTGTTTGGTTTAATGGAAACTCAGGAAGAGTGCATTAAAGAGGCCACTCTCCACACAGCCCTCTCATTTCCCTTGCATTTCTGCATGTCCTGATATGAAGAGCTGGTGTGTGGACTGTGGCTGGGCTGTGTGGCCTTAAATGAAGAGATGACCACTTGAGCACTGCTTGGTTTTTTTCTCTCCCTCTTCTCTCTGAAGCATATTCCTTTTTGCTGCCTTTGCCTTCCTCTGCCAGACTGCCAATTACATTGGAAGAAAAATTCAGATAGGCGTGTGGACCAGGCTGTTACGATGTGCTGGTGTTAGCCTCCCCGGAGCCTTGCGTGCTACACAGCAGTGCTCTCCTCTCTCCCGGGCTGTCCCTGCTGGCATCCATGGTGCTCGTTGCATTGGCATGTGCTGTTCTTTCTCTGAGATGCCCTCTGCACAGGTTCCTCCGCAGATCAAGCCCAGTCATCCTTCCAGGAAATTCTGGATGTAACGTCAGTTTAAGGAGCCCTGCAGGTCGGTGCTCCTTCTCCTGCCATCTTCCATGTCTTGACTCCAACGCAGTGTTTCATGTTTTTGTTTTTAGTTTTTGACTCTTTTGTTTCATGTGGTGGTGCCATTATTGCCCTCGCCTGTCTTACCTTCTTATTTACAGTAGTGTACTTTGTGCCTGCGTATGTGTATTCATATGTATGCATGCATGTACACCTGGAGGTCAGTGGACAACCTCAGCTGTTACCCTCATGAACACTACCCACTGCTTTGGAGACAGGGTCTCTCATTGGCCTGGAGCTCACTAATAGACCATCCTGGTTGGCAAGCTGAGCTCTAGAGATCCTACTGTCTCCACTTGCCTAGTTCTGGGATCATAGGCATGCCATCATGTTTGGAATTTTCATGTGTGTACTGCAAATCGTCTCATTTATCAAGTTCCTCTTTTCTGCCTTCCTCTCATACATGCAACCACTCCTGCCTGCCCATGTTTCATGAGTCGTTTCTTGCCCATTGTGTATTAAATGGTTCACATGCACTTGGGTTTGGTAATGCAGTCGCTGCCTACACATATGATGTCATTCGGAAAATGTAGCCAATAAGGGGTGCTAATGCCTTCGTTTATACATTTTTTCCCTGTTCATAGTCCTTACGCTTTATATACATCCCTACCTGGTGATCCATTAGGCAGTAGGCAGCTGCAGGGAGAGCAAATAGTTCAAATAATAGTTTTAGGTTTCCTGCCGTCAGATGGGGCAGTAAAATACCTTCGAAGTAATAACACTCATTTTGTCTTTTTAAACACGAGTTCCAGGTGACAGGATTTCATAACAGCTGCGAGGAGTTGCTGCCACAATCAGCTAGGGTCTCATCTGCATGCGATCCCTCGTTATCTTTCTTTTGTCTTTCTTTTCCACCCTCATTCCATCTTCTCCTGCTATCCTCTTTTGCCTCCTTAACTATGGCTGTCTTGTGTATGCAATCGACAGCTCTTCCCAGATCTCACTTGGATCCGCCACTTGCCAGCTGTTGAGGCCACAGCTGACCTCTCTTCCTCAGTGAAAGGGTGGAGCCCTCAGGCGTGGTTCACAGCTGCCAGGCTTCGGATTCTTTTTCTCTCACTGCCTTGAAAGCCCAAGTCCCTGGTTACACGCAATCGCCCAGCTGCTCTTCGTTTTTGTAACCAGTGATCAAAGGAGCGTGTTCAGTTTTTTGGAGTGCTTCTGTGACTAGATATGTGGGAAGGTGGGTGTTGTCCACCACCTTCCATCAAATACCGGGGGTGAGTTTAATCATTGCTATGTTGCCCCATATTAAGGACTGCTGAGAAGTGTGTTTGATGAGACAAATCTACAGACCTGCGGGCACTATTTATTTCTCTGCGCTCACAGTGGCTCCCTCTCACCTTTAATTTCTACTGACATGGGTATTTAGGGTGAAACATCACAATATTACTTTTGAAGACATCCCAGTCAAAGGCAAATTCCGTTTTTGTTTCACATTGTTCGGATTGTTATTTTGTTCCTTGAATGTGAATAAAAGACCACTGTGCCCTACATAAGATGCTTATAACAATACCCTATCGTGCAACGTTATACCATTTCTAAAATGGCTCATTGATCAAACAGAAATATATTCCTTTTACAAGGATTACCAGTTTTATAACATCAAAATTCTTTATGTGCTTATAGGAAACATATGTCAAAACATATAGCCTGCACCAACTCCGAGTGCTACTACTAATAAAAGATTGTTTTCCACGTGAACGTGATATGTAATAACATAACAATGCAAGACTTCCCTTTTAGAAGATAATAAATGCTTAAATTTACTTCTGCACTTTTTAGTTTCTGCCATCTTTATCTTGAGCCTACATACTTTGTTAAGCATAACAGGAAGCAGTCACTTTACAAAGCTAACTCAATCTAACTGTTGACAGTTGTGTGTATTGTCTATGTTAGTTGTCGTAGGCCCTGGCAAATTACCCACTTGGCTTGTTTTTCACCATTCTGCTCACCTATTGCCATCACTCAGGCATGCCCACTTGCTTCTCTCTCAGCATATTTAGGTATTAACTCCTTGTAAGGCTAATTTGTGCCTGTTGTAGAGGATTTCAAGTCAACCCCAGGAAGATATTTATGTCATCAGTTACATGATGACATGTACAAAGTTTAAAAAAAAACTCAGTATCTAAAAACATCAAACTATATTCTCTTAACATTCTTGCATTTTGTGTTTATCAGAAAATATTATACCTTTTCTCAGACAATAAAATCTTATCCAAAGATATAATAATAATAAGCTACCAATCCAAGTCAGCAGCAATTCCAGAAGCTGCACATTAAAGAAGCCATAGGAAGTTTTACATCACTCCCTTATTTTCATAGTTGAGGCCATTGTAAGTTCACCCACGGTGAACGAATGCTTGCTTTCCTAAGTCCATGTGAATAGAGTCCAGTTCTCTGGCTAAAACTTCCTTGGAGTTTCTATTCTCCATGTGCTCTTTTTCCTCTTCACATGATTAATACAAACTCAATTAGCTGCTTGTTATCAGAGCTGGGAGAAGACAAGCTAGTCACGGACTCTTCACGTATAGCCTATAGTCTTGATGCTTCCTTCCCATTCAGTTAGTAGAAAAGAAGTCAGAGATAAGAGTCCTGAATGTAGTCATAAGACATTAATGAAATGAGGAATAATTCAAATCAAAATGGCCTGTGTGGTGGTTTGGATGTGAAATGCCTCATATGTTTGTGATTAAGCCTCATACACAATCTCCAGCTAGTGGCAATTTGGGAGGTGGAACCTTGATGGAGGAGGTGTGTCACTAAAAGTGAACCATGTGGTTAATTAATTAGTCCAGCCCCTCATGGCATTTCTAGCTTACTCTCTTAGTGCTACCTCTCAGCTGATGTGACAAAATGAGATGCCCAGCCTCTGCTCTGGCATGCCCTTCCTGCCTCAATGAGCTGGAACCTCCCCTTGACAGTGTAAGCCCAACTAAAGCTTGTCCTTCCACACCGTGGTTTGGGTCTGGAGTTTTGTCTCAGCCAGGGGTGGTAATATCAATAGTCCGATGATTTCTGTTTCGGAGCCACTTAAACCGTAGACACACTTTAGCAAGGAGAGTTTCATCCTTTGTTTGGAAACCATTTAAACTTTTAGAGCGGGAACTGCTAATATGTGTGCAACACAATGTATTGACTTGCTGAACTCAAGCATTCTTATTTATTTATCTCTGTTTCTTGTCAGCTAGATCACGTCTACTGAAGAGTATCTGTGTTTTGTCATTCTTATAGATTTTCAGATTTTCTTTTACAGCACTCTCATGGAGAGGTGTCGAATGCTTCATTTCAGGGTTGCATGTGATTAGGCATGCCTTAAATTGAAAAGTTAAATTAAATTACTGCTTATATAACATTTCTCTCCAGCCTTAAGTCTGATTTCTATTACTTACCAAGCAACTCATCAGTGGTTTTATTGTCACTGTCTTTGTCCATTTATTGTTTGTTTAAGGTACTTTAAGAAACAGATTTCACTGCAGTTTTGTAATCAGTTTGACTAAATAGCAAATACTGTGTTAATCTACCCATATCAATTGTCTTTAGGTATAATTCAATCTGTAACACAACCTAATCTGTCATGATTTGTTCGTGGGCCAATGAAAAAAGGTATAAAATGGTTATTTGCTGGAATATGTAGTCAAAATGTTAGATAAATGTTTGACAGAACCACTTAAATTAGCCATTTTGTATTTGTCTAAAATACTCTTTGAGACACCTTCCAATATTTCTTTTGAAAGCACACCTAATCAATTTCAAAGTGAAGAAAAATAAAGCTGGAGCCAGTTTTGAACATTATTCTTCCTTGAGATGTTCTGAGGGCTGGAATTTATTTTCCAGTTCTAGCTAAGCAGCCTTTGAGACTGAAAAGGGGATGAATAGTGTCTGAATCTACTTTAGTAGAGAGCTTGTTTATCGAGCTCCACCTCATTTTCCTTTATCTGTCACCACGTAAATAATAGGGGGAATTTCTTGGCTGGTGGATTCCTACGTGTCTAGCATACAGCTTCAAGTCAGCTCACCGTAGCAGCTCCAACTCTTCTTTCAGCTGCCTTATTTTCACTTGGCTCGCTTCCCCATCTCATCTTGTCTGCAGTAGGATGCTAAAGGTATTAAAAAGTTTAAACAATCAGAGTTTTCATGTCTATCTTCAAATCATCCTTGAAATGAAGGATGGTTTCTTCTGGTTTGAAAGAGAAATCAAGACAAAGTTTGTTATTACGTATTAATTGATATTTTTTGAGTTTTGAATATTTCTTCAGCAATTTTTTTCTGTAAAATATATTAGTAAGGATGATCTGTACCAAATGGTATTTATATCTGAACATACTAAAGCTTTCTTAGGATTGAAATGCATCTTTCTTGCAAAAGGAAGTTCAATAGTAGTGTGTGACTCCCTTGTCACCAGGATCTTAAGCGACTCATGCTTGGCCCTCCCTTCTTCCTTCTCCCACATGTTGCCTATGGCTTTCAGTCTTGGCATCATATCACATCAGATGGTGACTTCTGGAGCTGCATCAAGCTCTCGAACATTCCATATTGCATAAAGGAAGGAAGCAGAGCCGGCAGGAAACAAGGAATGTGTTTCCCAGCTGAATCAGCAGCGTCCCAGGAAACTCTATGCAACACTTATGTCATTAGCTTGAACTTACTCGGATGGCCTCACGTTACTGAAAGAGGAGATCCAAAGTGTTGTCTTTCAGCTGAGCGTATTGCCTCGTTAACTAAACACACTTGAAAGGGGAACGTGTGTATCATGTCCACTTGGCTGTGGTGGTGATTGTTCACAGATTTGGTAAATGCTTATCAGGTTTTTAGTTTCCTATCTTTCAAAATGGGCAAATCGTTCCTGGTAGAAGTAACCTTAGTAGCATTGCTTTATCGAAGACTCATGGTGATCATCTTAATGTTGGTCATTTTCCATGGTGGTCACTCCTACACCCCTTTATTTTGCATGGCATTGCCTTGCCCTCCTCTCTTCTGTCATGCTTTCTCAGAGCTGCACAGATAGTTTTTCTTTCTCTATGTCAAATGTCCAGGTGAGATTTAGTCGCTCTTCGAATTGGAGAAGGATTTAATAAAGGAGTGATTAATGCCACTGAAAAGATGCTGAAGGGAGCAGAAAGGCCTTCAGGAAAGAAGCTCAGGGCCTCAGACAAGTCACTGTGTCATTTATTTATTTATTTATTTATTTATTTATTTATTTATTTATTTATTTATTTTTTGAGAGAGATACAGAGAGGCAGAGAGAGAGGGAGAGGCAGAGAGAGAGAATGGGTGGTTGTTGCTGTGAACGAACTCTAGATGCATGCGCCCCCTTGTGGTCAAGTGCGGCATTACGCCCTTGTGTCACTGCGTCTGGCTAAACGTGAGACCTGGAGATTGGAACCTTCGTTCTTAGGCTTAGCTGGCAGGCGCCTTAACCGCTAAGCCATCTCTCCAGCCCAAGTCACTGTGTCTTTGTTGAAGAAGTTGGATGGATTGAGTGCCCAAGTCCTTCATTCTCCTAAGATAGCAGCATTGTAGCAGTTTCCTGCTCTTCAGATCTTTCGTTCACACATAGCCTTTTGCACCGTGTGGCAGCTTTTCTATGAAACCTGCGAGCGAGGAGGTGGTACGGTGGTCTTGATGGAGATAATTCACTTTTCACCATGGACCTCTGCTGCTTGAGATACCAATTGCTTTGTCTTTCTTATGCTTTTAGAAAGTGAGCAGGCAAGCGGGATGTGGTGGCGCATGCCTTTAATCCCAGCAATCAGAAGGCAGATGTAGGAGGATCGCCGTGAGTTCCAGGCCACCCTGAGACTATAGAGTGAATTCCAGGTCAGCCTGGGCTAGAGTGAGACAGTACCTCGAAAAAAAAAAAAAAAAAAAAAAAAAAAAAAAAAGAGCAGGCAGGTTATTTGGGCTTATCACTTCCCGTAAATGACCTTGGTGGTTAAATCTTTCACTGCTAATTATATTGATGGAGTTTGGCACATACAGTTATGGAAAGGAGTGCATATATCTTTTCCTTCATCAACGGAAGTGTGCTGCATCTGCTATCTGAGCTCCTCAAAGCAACTCCATGTGGATACTGATTCTGTGTACATTACCTGTGTGCCGAGGCTTCCTATAATGGTGACCACGTCTCTCAGTGACCTGGCGTCTGCATTCGCGAAATGGAAATTTATATAGTGCTTGTTTGTAGGCTATTTAGACAGCTGTGCATGTGAAGTGTTAAAAGGCTAACTAGTAGATTATGAAATGGGTCGTCTTATTATCACTGCTGTCATGATGGTGGTGATGACTCAGAAAAAGTAGCCTCGTTGGCTAGAACGATTGTTTACTTATCGGTTGTGACATAACTAATGATCCCAAAGCTAATGATATGACAAAGACACATGTGGTATGCACACACAGGATCTGTGTACAATTCTGACAGGGCCATGAGGGGGAGGAGTTCTTCCAGGGCTGGGGTGGGGCGGGAAGAATCCTGGAATTTACCCGAGGCTCCTGCCTCATATGCTGGTTTGGGGGCTGTGGTGATCTGAAGACTACACCCAGAAGAAGAGCTGTCAACAGTGCACACACGCATGGTCGCTCTGAGTGGCCTGGACTTCTCCCAGCATGACAGCTGTGCTTGAAAGAGGAAACACGTAGAGAGCAGGTTTCCCAGGTGATCATGCTTAGTGATGACCTCCCTTCACAAGCCAGAATCTCACTTCTGCCACGTTTTCTTCACCAGAGCACCCCGTTTCCTCCCAGCGGAGGGGAAGGTGGGCACACATCTCATAGCTCATGGACAGCCTCCAGTGTCAGACTCATGGCGACGTCTCCAAGGTTCTAGGTCTCACTGTGAAAGGAAGAACAGAAGAAACATCGTTTATTTTGAAAAGTCATTCTCAAAAATATAATGTGAGATGGTGATCATCAGATACAGACACAAAGTTTAAAAGTTTTAGACATAGGCTGATAATTTTAAATATAATCCTACATTTTAATCTGGTTATATACTCAGCTGTGGTATAATTACGATATATATTTTTTTAATTTTAAATATTATTACGGTTCTCAGACCAGCATAATATTTTTTGTTCTTTTGCTTTTTGAAAGTGTGTGTGTGTGTGTGTGTGTGTGTGCTTGTTTGGATGAGTTTGGTTACTCTGTGTGTGAGGTACACATACATGTGTGTGCCCCTGTGTGGAGGCCAGAGAAGACATCAGGTGTATTTCTTGATTTTATTATTTTGAAACAGGGTCTCTTGCTGCATCTAGAGCTCACTAGGTTGAATGGACTAGCCAGCCAATGAACTATGGGGAACCCCTGTTCCTAACTCCCCAGTGCTTGGATCGTGCAAGCCGGAAAGGCTGGCATTTTACGTCTGTATTGGGGATCGAACACTGATCCTTATGCTTGCACAGCAAGCACTTTACCCACTGAGCCATGCTCGTAAGCTGTAAATGAAGATGAATTTGCCTGTCGATAAAGACCTTAGGACAATACTAGATATACACGTCCATTCTGAGTGGCCATTAGACTAAAATCAAAAGTTCACACCCAGTTTTAAAACCTACAGGGAACAATTGGCTTGCTTAAGTCAACATGGCATCTACTGACAGTGTAGGGTGAGCTGAAACACTGCAGTGTTTTGTCAAAAGATTTGCAAAACAAAAGTGACTAATGAACTTGTTTTAAAGTCGACATTCATTGTGACTATATTGTGTTACATAAGCAATTCAAATTTGTGAATGCCAGTGAATGCATATTCTTACAATCTTTGTCAGGGCTGTAGTTATAATTGTATTGAGATGTGAGTGTCTCATTAATTTTTCAAATTCATGCCTGTTATTTATTTAGAAGTGACAACACCTCATCAAACCCAGTTAATAGCTCCCTTGTTCAGATCACTGTATTTTGGTACATTTTTTTATTGGTATTTCAGTTGTCTAAAATTAAACTATTGTTGGTCGTTACATGTTCAAAAACCTGACATTGTAGCATCCAGTGGTTTAGTGAAACTATTAAAAACTTACTAAAAGCAAAAAGGCAAAGAGGAAATGTGTTTACACTTAGCTCACTATACTCTCTTCTGCTCATTCTCAGGCCTGTGAACACATTTCACTTTGAGAGACCCCATAGTAGGCGTCTAAAATGATATGAATGGCCAAGGTAAATTTGCTTTTTTCTTAATCAATGCATTTTCCCTCAGAGAGAGGCGAGGGTAAAGTGTGTCATACATATTTTGTTAACTACTGATGTCCGTGTCAACCAGTTTCACAAATGTTTCTGGTGGTTAAGTTTGTAGATCACTGTGGAATCTCCCAGTTTTCTCTAAGCAGACCCAATCCTTTAGACAGGCATCTCCAGGCAATGTTCTCTGGAGGGTTGCCTGAAGATGATTTAGAAAATTGGTTGGAAGCTTTGTTCTTCTCAGCTATCAAAAAATAACCTGCCAGAAATTTGTAGATGCAGCAGTATTATGTTAATAATTCTGACTCATGCCCAGGACTTCATTTTTTTCTCCTTCTCCTCCTCCTTCTTTCTTCTTCTTTTTTTCATAGATCTAGCTAGTCCAAATTCCAGCGATTCAGCCTTTGTTCCTTGGTCATTTACTTCAGTGTTTGTGCTATGAATAGCTCATTCGTTATCTGGCTCCTGCCCTGACTCCGACCTCAGGGGTGTCCCTTCCTTCTGCTCATTGGAGGCAGGTTGCTCGTGTTGCTTCTCCAGTGATGAACTTGCTTCTCATTTGCTGAGAAAATAAGAGAGGAAAATCTTTGCATCAAAGACTTAACTCCAGCAGGGACTGTTGTCTCATTTCCAAACAGGCCAGGGAATATTTTGTGCTACAGGTTCCCCATGGGTATTCATTAAAGCATCCTGATTGGGTTACAGGGTAGAGTGCCCAGAGAATGGAGAAGTGCCTAGTTTATGATATACAGCCTTCTGATCATAAGTTCAACTCACTCCTATGTGTATGTATTTATGGTGAAATATATACTCATCCTTCGCAATCAATATCTTTGACTTGAAAATTATCCAGCTTGTTTCTAGAATCACTTTGCCATTTATGATAAACATGAGATTCTAATGCTTTGAAATTTTACCTTTAAGTTCACATATTCCTACACCTGCCAGGGTTGAGACAATTGATCTCCGGGGGCATTTGGACTTCTCAAACCATGTGATTCGGTAACTCTTGTTCAGTTCTCCAAAACGAAGGAAGCTTCCAATTGTGTCTTTTTCTCTTTGCCTATTCAGCGTAGCCATGCTCTGACAGGAGGTGGTGCCGTCAATCAAACAGCAACATCAATAGCAGTGGTTGAGGAAGCACTGCCTGCTTCCTATTCTGACCACTGCTCAACCTCAAGGTGCGTTTTTCTTCCCAGCTACAGGAGTGCACTTACATTCGGAAACTGGATTACGTCACAAGGAAGATGTGAGTGTGGGAGTAGTGCTCTTTTCACTCCCATCTCCCAGGAGTTCAGATCAGACCTTCAGAACCAGTGACATGAGAATCTTAAATGTGGAGGCTTTGCGCAAGTGTCTGAATAAGTGAAGTGTATGCTATGCCCGTGTTGAAAGATGCTCAGATTCTATTTTCAATATTAGAAATCCAGGTTTTTGTTTGGAGACATTTTCCCTCTGTTAGGCAATTTGAAATCTCGAAGTGAGGCAGAGAAATAGAGGAGCTAGGAGCGGAGCCAGGTCCACTGTTGTTCAGCTTCACGCTGATGGCAACTGAGCTGTGAACCGTTCTCCCATGTAGACCCCACCCCTGGAGGACCTCCACTTACTCTCCACTGCGCTGCTGTACAAGTGTGAACATGTCTGGAAACTAAGTACAACTATCGGTCGATTTTGACAAAAAGTCCCATCGTAGTTGAGTGGCTGTTCCCATGCTTGCGTCGGTTATGAATTCTTTGTTGTCCTGTGAACGTTACGTTGACTGTCATCCGGCATGACTCAGATCTCCTGATCATCCAAACACTGAGCTTCCCCCTTCCCCAGAGAGAGACTTGAAGAAAGACTGTGAAGCCCGGGCTAGTAGTCTTACGTTTAAGTGCTCCTCTGGCCTCCGCCTCCAGCCTGTCAGCCAGGCACCACCAGGGGAACTCTACAGTCACCAGCACTGACTTTTCCCTTGTAGATCTGATGAGAAATTTAAACCTTTATGGTGTAATTTATTCACCATCTGTTAACATTGCCCCTGCTTTTGACCCAGTGCTCATCTTTAGCACGGGTGATGTCCATTATCTTTGCATTCGCGGCCCTCCTTCCTGCTTTGACCATCTTGAACTTCGTAGGATGCATAATGTATACAAAGTTTCTCAAATTATAAAATAAATATTGTGGCCACACATTAAAGGATGAGGCTATCCTCTGTCAGAATCGTATGATTTGATTGTTATATCTGTTTGGGGCTGGATAGGAAACAGGGCTGATATCCAAATGTTCTTGCTCACTTCTATGAAATTTCAAAAGTGGGAAGTTCTCAAAAGAGCTTCTAGCTTAAAGTGGCTGGTATAGAAAAGAAGTCATAGCTACACATACTGGAGCACTGGAGTTTCTGGAATGATACCATTCCTTCTTCTATGAAATGACCCCTCCCAACCCACTAAACATCTATAAAACACCCAGAATAACCAACTTATAAAGAGAAAAGATCTGTTTTGGCTGAGAGTTTTGGAGCTTCCAGTTCATGTTGCTTTTGGACCTGTGATGGGGGAAGTCCTGGCAGGAGCTCATGGAGGGGTGAGGTGCTCACCTAATACATCCCCTTGGCAGCCCAACCCCAAGACAGAAGCTCAGTTCCTAGGACCTACTTGAAAGTTCTGTCTCCTTCTAAGTTCTCGGCTTCAGTCCATGGGCCTTTGGCAGACAGTCAACATGCAAAGTATAATCGACCTGACTTCATTTCTCAATTTCTATTGGTATTCACAAAGCTCTCATAAATGGCCTTTTTGGATACCTGTTGAAATCAGCCACACTGTATCTTCCTTGGCCTCCTATTGGGCTGAAATTATAGACAATAGTTAAGGATGACAGTTTTGGTTATTTATTCAGAGAGAGTTTGTGAATTACTGCATTACATTGTCATGAATGCAGTAAACACCCCCACCCCAATGTATTATAAAGAGGGAACTATGTTACCAGCTTGCCAAAGGAAAGCCATGGTCTGGCCATGAAAATTACATGCCAAGGTCACATGGTGTAGCAGACAGCTTCAGGTTCGCTGAAGTGAACTTCCAGACCAGGCACAGTTATGGAGGAAGAGATATTTATTGAAGCTTATAGATCCAGGGGAAGTTCCATAGTGGCAGAAGAAGCTGGCCTGGTCTTACAGGACCAGGCAGAGAGAGAGCAAACCAAAAGCGGCACAGCACACTTCAGGATCTCCAGCCATGCACACTTTGTATATCTTTAGGTTGAAATCTCAAACCTATCACCACACTTTAAGCAGCCAGTGACACTGCCTCCAGGCAGGTGGCTACAGATGCAAACCACAAATTAATAAAACACTGAATTTTGGGCCATATATCCAAACTACCACACATGGGTAGGTGGCCTGGTTCTAGAAGTTTAACTCAGAGTTGACAGTCATAATTAATGCACTGTTCCATCTGCCTTCTGTAGCTTTGTTAGAGATAACTCATGGCTCATACATCCAGGATAACACCTAGCACACACTAACTTCTTCTTATCACCATACAAATAAATCCTTAATTTGTTGTGGTAGAAGCTTTTTAATGTGTAATTTAAATTTTTTCCTTGAAATTTTGAAGAATTTACTGTTCTTTTATTCATAAAATGCACCCCCATCTTCTTCAAATTTTACAATTCCTTCAGTAATTACTTCAGCCATTTTATAAGTCACCTAAAAATGTAGTTCTGGGCTGAGAGAGGGCATAACAGTTAAGGCACTTGCCTGCAAAGACAAAGATTCAGTTCTCCAGTACCCATGTAAAGCCAGATGCACAAGATGTCACATGCATCTGGAGTTCATTTGCAATGGCTAGAGGCCCTGGTGTGCCCATTCTCTCCCTCTCTCTCTCTCTTTTTTTGCCTTTCCTGCCTCTTTCTCTTTCAAATAAGTAAATAGAATAGCTTTTTTTTAAATGTGGTTTTTAGACAATTTTCCAGTGGATCAGGATAGTTTAGAACAACTAATGGTTTCAAAGCTACGTGTCTAAAATCTTGATCTTCACCTACTCTGGCTGACGTACTTCTTCCAGCCATGCCGTCATTCTCTTCAGCATTGGATTTGTTTGTTTGCTTGTTTGCTTGCTTTTGAGTTTTTCTAGCTAGGGTCTCACTGAAGCCCAGGCTGACCTGGAACTTACTGGGTACCCCAGACTGAGCTCGAACACTCAGCGATGCTCCACCATGCCTGGAGGCAGTGCACTCTGAGACATGAGTTGTTGTTGTTGTTTCTTTCTGTCCTTTTTTCTTTTTCCACCATTCTTAACCTGGGACTTCATCATTCTCAAAATGCTTGCCTCTTCCGTCCTTATGTGTATATTTTAATGTTTCTTTAAGCTATACCAGCAGTTTTTATTTTTGGAATTTAATTTCCAAAATCTGTGAGAATTTTTTTCCCCTTGGGACTCAGCATGAGCCAGTAACAGGACTTGTTATTTGGTGTGGGGGGAGGGGGATGGGGAGATGACTTAGTGGTTAAGGCATTTGCCTATGAAGCCTACCTAAGGACCCAGGTTCAATTCTCCAGGTCCCATGTAAGCCAGATGCACATGCTGGCGCATTTGTCTGGAGTATGTTTGCAGTGGCTGGAGACCCTGGTGCGCCCATTCTCCCTTCCTCCCTCCCTCTGTCCCTCTCTCTCTCCCCCTCTGTCTCTAATAAATAAATAAATAAATAAAAATAAACAACAACAACAACACACAAAAAAAAAAACACTCATGTAAATCCCTCTTGATAAACATTCAAAAGTTAGCTTCCTGTGTTTGCTTATGTTGTGTGAAGTCTCATGAGTTAATGAATAGCAAATCAGCCAGAGAGAGCACATTTTTACTTTGGATTAACCAATGAGTCACTTTATGTTAATCTTTACCTTCTGGAAATAAACTGAGTTTATAAATGCTAAAGGAGGCTGAGGACATTTCGGGTAAGAACCACATTTTAAACACATAAAGTCAGTTAAATTTCAAGTGCATCTCACTGTGGTGTCATTTCCTGTCATTTGTAATTATGGAGAGAGAATCTGTCTTTAAAAGCTAAATTCAATATTGCTCCTATAAATGTTCTAAAACTGGTGAGACCCCCATTATTGCTTATGTTTGAGACCTTTATGCATATACTTAATACACGTGCATAAAACAACTCTTAGCATTGTTAAAACATGAAAATGATAACTCCATGCTTTCAAGCTGAACATACAAGTGTGTTGACAAACCCTAATGTCTATTCTATGGAAACAATGACTAATTTTCCCCATAGTCCTTAGAGGCATTTCCATTGTGAAATAAATATGCTGGAATATATTTTAAAATATAATAAATTATTTTGCAAAATATATTCCAGTGTATTTGTTTCACTTTCCAATATCTGGAATTCCTCGGCATTGCAATGCAGTATTTCTGTGAAATCCAGATCACCCCGTCTATGACTGACACAGTAGCCCTCCCATGAATGATATCACTCGATTCTGTGACAGATCATAATATCAAGAAACTGATCAGGTTCCAAATTTTAATTCTGTTGGAAAAAACAAAAGTTAGAAAGTTCCACTTATTTTCAAGTTTTAGAGAGAAGAATGAAAAGACAGTTGTTTAGAACAATGGCTCTAATATTTATTAGTGGTTTCTGACTATGACTCTGTTGTCTAGTACTGTGTTGTTAAAGCATCTGTGGGTGGCACATATATGTTGTGTGGGCAAATAAAACACATTTAAGTCCATATACCAGGTGTGTGTTTCTACCCAGTTCAGGATTTTCCAGTGCTTTGGTAGATACCTTAAACAGAGCATTTCAAGAAAAGTATGCTGCGATTAACATTTTTAAAAATGAAGGTATTAAAATTCAACTCTACCCATAAATTTCATTATTCTTCTGTTTTAATCGTGAAGTCAAAAGTCCACTGAACCATGATAATGTTAGCATTTTAACAGTTTTGTTCTGCAGTCACTTTGAATAAACTGTAATATTAAACGTGTAATTTCACTTCCTTAGCCTTTTCAAAATTTTAAAGCATTCCCCAGTTGACCTGGTTAGCTTTTCATACCACACTGATCGATCACCTATCTCTCCCATCAAATGAGCTTATCTCAAACCCGACTTCGCATCTGTTCCGGTAACATCCATCATTGCCATATTCCCATTGTCCCAGTATCTAACATTTAAAAACTCTTGATAAATAGCTTGCCATTTCAAAAGCAAAGCACCAGTCCTCAGAACTGGGGAGAGTTCTCTCTGGTTTCGTGCAGATTGAGCAAAGCAGATATTGCCCACTGTCTCAATTCTGCCTGGTGTCCTCGTTAGCGTGGGGAGACTCATGACGCTCATCCAGATAGTCCTGATGCTCAGGCCTGAAGTCACCAGATCTCCTGCTTCCTCCTTTGTGTTGTGTTGAATGAAGTGTCCCTCATAGGCTCACTCCAGGATTTTTGTCCTTTGTCCTCGGATGTTGGCAGTTTGGGAGGAGGAGCCTTCACGGAGGACGTGTGCCACTGGGGGTGGACCTTGAGGTCTCTCAGCCCAGTGTGCCACTGTCCCCTAGCTCGCTTTGACTATGTTTTTTTATTTTATTTTATTTTATTTTATTTTATTTTATTTTATTTTATTTTATTTTATTTTATTTTATTTTATTTTATTTTATTTTATTTTTCTGCTTCCTTGTTCTCGCTGTGCTTTTCCTGTCACGAGGAAGCGTCCCATGTAGCCTGTAGGTCTGGAACCAATCTTGTCCTCCCATGAGCTGCTTCTGGTGGCTTGTTTTGTCCCAGTACTGAGAAAGCAGCTGCAACTGTCTTTTACCCTGAGTCTGGTATTCCCCTTTGAGCGTGTTCCTTTGCTGAAGGACTACCTTCTGATAGAGAGGTTTGCACTTCTATCATCAGGCTACACAAATCAATGCAGATTCAAGCAGCCTGCCTAGGCATAGACCTGTGATGTATTGTATTTCCACTTTCCTACATCTTCAGTAATTGTTATGATTCAATTTGGGAAAAATTGGAATAAATACTTGACATCTAGCACTGTGCTAGAAGCTTTGATGATTCCCAAAGAAGTATGAAAATGGAGCTGCACATTTCACTGGTATCTGTGACACACGTATGATTGAATGTCACAGTACACAATATGCAAACAAGATAAAATGCCATGTGCTGTGAGATGGTGGAGAAGCAGAATGGTTCAAATATTTGAAGATGGTTTTGTTGAGTCACAAAACTAAGTGAAGCTTAGTGATGGTTTGGTTGTTTGTTATTGCATGGGTGACAGATAGAGTAGATGGGGACTAACACGCCCTGTATACATGTCCCTGTCTCCTTATATTAAAGCATTGAATCAGGACCTGTTTAAATGTCAAACCAAGCATGCATATTTCTGTTTTCTTTTTCCCTGGGCATTGCTTGACTCTTGTGGTCATAAATAAGAGAATACTAGAGAAGGAAGTATACAGTTTATGTCTGAAGAAGAGCTGAAGGGAAGACCAAAGTGTCTGTGTAGAATCTGGCTTTGAATCTTACATTAGACATTTAGTGACTTTCTAATCTGGCAAAGCTATGTTTAAAATCACTGAGTCTTATGCTCATATATACATGTGTGTATATCAGAATGGTTACCCAGATTTGAAATAAAACACATTGAAAGTGTGTAGCAGAATGAGTGATACAGAATATTCCTATGTAGTTCAGATTTGACTATGCCTTAAATGTAGGGACACAGAATTCTGTTGGTATTTGGAAATTTGGTGTATATAAGTATGATGGCACTGTGATAATTTTGTCATGGGTCATTGGCAAATATGATTTTTCAAGATGTGGTTCATAAGTACTGCTCTGAGTAAGAGAAGGCAAATGATTAAAAATTATAATAAAATATCACACATAATATTATGATACAGTATTTGCAAGGACATGTGAACTCGCTGGGGATAAAGGACGGCATATGCATTCAAAGGAGTCAAACTTAAAATGAATTTTGAAAGAGCATGGGATTTGTCATGCAAAAAACGAAGACAAATGTGTGTGAGGCAGAGTGAAGGGTGTGTAAAAGACGCGTGGTAGAAGAGGAAGCAGCTGCGTGCCCTGCCTAGAGCTTAGCCTTCAAGGTGAGTTAGAGGTGTTAGGGGAAGATGGCATTGCATTGGGAAAACAGAGGGTAGCAGACAGCTTCCGGTTTGCTGAGATGAACTTCCACAACAGGCACGGTTATGGAGGAAGAGATTTATGGAAGCTTATAGATCCAGGGGAAGTTCCATAATGGCAGAAGAAGCTGGCCTGCTTTCAGAGGTCCAAGGAGAGAGAGAGAGAGAGAGAGAGAGAGAGATATTGAGGCTACAAGCCAAAAGCCACACATCACACTTCAGGAACTCCAGGTGGAACTAGGCACTTTGCATCTCTTTGGATTGGAACTTCAAATCCCACCTTAGGGCTGGATGCTAAGATCTGCCCACTGACACCTTCTCCACTCAGGAGGCTGGAAATCCAAGAAGTTTAATAGATTCGTGAATCTAATGGGGGACGTTTATTCAAACTACCACACAGAGATGAAGTGTTAAGGTAGGAACATAAGAAGGCTTGACATTCCGCATCATTCCTTGTCGAAGGTGACTATCCTGGAATCAGGACTCATCTATGAAGGCTGCCTCACATAAGACAAATAAAATGACTATTTTATTTATTTATTTATTGGGTACTTAAGAGTTATCAAGGCTTGCGGTGCCATCCTAGTCTACATAATTACTATGATAGTTAATCTTGTTCATCAGTTTTATTGGATCTTGATTCACCAGGGGCATAAATACCAGGGGTGTTTTGGAAGGTATTTCTAGATTAAGTTGCCGTGCAAAGACTCACCGTGACTAGAGGGCACTACCCCACGGCCTGGGGTCCTGGACTAAATAACAATGGAGAGAGTGAGCTTGGCCGGAAAGCTCATCTGTTTCCTGACGGTAGACACTGTGTGGCCGCCCATCCTCGGCTACTGCCGCCGTGCGTTTTCGGCTGGGATGGGGTGTACCATCAAGCTGTGAGCCACAATGACACCTTCTTCTCTAACATTGCTTTTGTCATGGTATTTTGTCACACCAATGAGAATAAGAGTACTCATAACACCTTTTTATTTCTTGTGCATACTATATATATCTATCAGTATGTATGCTTCGTATATTTTGTGAGATTCAGTATGCTCAACTTCTCCAATGTAGAATGAAGTCAGCATACATTACATGGGATAAGCATCGTTAATTTGTGAGAGATTTTGATGGATGTAGCCCCTCTTTTAGCCAAAGACTAGAGGAAGCTTGACGTTGGAGCTGATAATCTTTTTCTCCGTAGGATTCTGACCTGGTTCCCAGTTCCAGGTGTGGGTTTCTTTCCACCGAGCAGATCTCTTAGCCAATCAGAAAACTGGTTACCCACCAAGGCTGTGTGCTGTTTCTGCCCTTGTGTGTCAGGCTGGTAGCTTCTGAGTAGCTCAGACCCCTGCTTGCTCACACTGTTATGGGCCTCTTTCCCCCAGCAGCTCACGTAGCACTTGCCAGCACTAAACTGGGTAACCATCTGGGGACTGGCTTTCTTCTGGATTCCAGCTGGGTCTCTCTGTGTTCTGTATCAGCAGCATATGGTGTCTTCAGCAATAGCGTCTTACCTTTTAGCTCAGGTGGGTACTCAAGGGCTTTGACAGAAGCCTGTCTTGTTTTGGGGACCATGTAGGTCTCTCTGATCAACAGCTCAGTGTGGGTAACAACTGATTTTTGGTACTGGGAGTTACAGGCCAGAGCCAAATGTTTTAAGGATAGGCTCCATTCCACCCTCTCCAGGGCCCTTTGTTCTAGACACTCCCCCCCTTAATCCTGTTGAAGGTTAAGCTTAAATATTTCAGTCGAACTTCAAGGAAAAAGGTTTCTATGGTACCCATTCATTTTGGGGTTAGTTTTGCTCAACTTCTGAGCCTTACTAGTTAATAATCGTTTCAAAATTAGAGCAAAGTTTGATATTTCCTTACTGGAAATCTGTTTCTCAAGAAATGCTGCTTTTATTTTGTAGGCTTGGGTTTGAGAAGGAAAAGGTACTGAGCACACCATCATGCTATTTCTCCTATTCATTCATTTTAACAACTTGGCCGTGTTTACTTTTACATTCTCTGCACAGTGCCTTAGTGATCACACTGTTCAGCTCACAGAATGCACTCGGCTTCTTGTGCAAGGAAGCCACATGGATTTTTCTGGATTCATAATGTCACCCTCTCAATTGTGAGCCCTGATTTTATCTTCATCATACTTATTATACCATAATCACTGATAGGAGAAATTACCTTTCATTGAGAAAATAGGAATTGAAGATTAAGGTTTCCTCTCAGGGTTTGTTTTATATTCTATATTTCTACCTATTTGTCAGAGAATTCAAACCTCTTTATATTTTGATTTTGGGAGATGGGAAATGTGTTTGTTATTTTTTTGCCTTTTGAGGTATATGAACAATGCTTTAAAAACTTCTGAAATTTAGCCAGAGAAAGGAATGTCTTTTCAAGTATTTGTGAAACAACTCCGAGCCTCGCAGCACATGCATGGCAGTTCTGAGGAGGACTTGTAAAGTGCTCTCCAGGTACACTGGGCGCTCTGCATGCATACGGGAGTTTAGACTGCAGGATAAATAAGAATGCCGCACGTTCCTCAATGGAGAAAAATGTAAATTGCAGTCTTGATACATTTACTCATTAGGGGGATAATGAATTGCTACGTTAAAAAGTTATGCAAATTTGATGTTCCTGAAGAAGTAATTCATCATTTCTGTGATTTCCTCTGTGTTATTTCCTAAATATATTGTGCTATTAAAATTATTAAATGGAAAGTAATAAAAAAGAGACTTAGAACATATACACTATTTTAAAAGGGTTTATTTATTTATTTGAGAAGGGGGAAAGAGAGAGATGGAGTGAGAATGGGCACACCAGGGCCTCCAGCCACTGCAAACGAAGTGAAAACACATACACCCCCTTGTGCATCTGGCTTATGTAGGACCTGGAGAATCGAACTGGGGTCCTTAGGCTTCACAGGCAAACACCTTAACCGCTAAGCCACCTCTCCAGCACCATATGCCATATTTAATAGCTATGAAGCCTTGGTATCAAGATGACTCTAACTCAAAAAGATAAAATTTGAAGTAATGTTTAAATTCCCTTTTTTGGACTGGGACTGCAGAGGTTGCTCAGTGGATAGCGTTTGCTTCTCAGAATACAGTACCCGAGTTCAGTACTCCGATCCCACACAAGAAGTCAGAAGTCATGGAGAGCTTCTGAATCCCAGGACAGGTGCGGAGAGTGAGATGGGAGTTGTTGCAGACAGCTTCAGGTTCGCTGAGATGAACTTCCAGACCAGGCACAGTTATGGAGGAAGGGATATTATTTATTGAAGCTTACAGATCCAGGGGAAGTTCCATAATGGCAAGAGAAGCGGCCTGCTCTCCACAGGGCCAAGCAGAGAGAGAGAGAAACCAACCAGCCACCACAGCACACAGAGCAAAACTACAGCCAAAAGGTCACACAGCACACTTCAGGAACTCCTGCTAGGCACATTTGCATATCTTTACAATGGAATCTCAAACCATCACCACACCTTAAGACCAGCCCCCAGTGACCTTGCCTCTAGCAAGGTGATTGCAGATGCAAACTATAACTAATGAAACACTGAATATATTGGGGGACATATATTCAAACTACCACAGGAGTGCAGACAGAACTTCTTGGAAGCTCACAGTGAGTGCAGCTCAGAGCAAGAAGGCAGAGGGAGAAACCGTGCCTTGAGTGAGGTGGACAGGGAGGGCTGACTGGACAGCTGCCCTCTCAACCTCTGCACTGGTCTGCTAGCACGTGCACGCCTGCAGTTATGCATGTGCATATACATGGGCACACACACATGCACAGAGTAATTAACAATAAAATAATTTAAAAGTTTTAAAAAAAATTAAAAATCTTGGACGGTGCCAGTGTCCAGAACCCTAGGGATGGCTTATTCTATTTATCAAAAACTATAACTGCATAGAAGTTATAAAGCAGTTGTCTTTGGATAAATGTTGCTTGGGCAGGGAGAAGGCTAATCCCTTCCTTACACATGAAGAATCAGCACTTCTAAATTTTATCCATTTGAATTGAATTGTCTAAATCCCTGGCAGTTCTAGAAAAATTCTCTCATGATATATGAAGGGCTGGGAACTGAGCCACGGGACTTCCTGTGACCTGTCATTCTGAGTCCGTCCTTGGAGATTATAAGTTTTGTCTATCACAATGGTGGATGTTATGTCTCAAATGAACAGAGAACATTCCCGAGGTGGCCAGGGAGACATCAGTACCAGAGCAGTGAGCACCTCACTTCGTAACAGGTGACTGAATATCAAACCTGACCGTTTCATTGTGGTGAACACAACTGGCCACATACCCAAGTGAGTATACATTTCTCTTAGTTTACATGAGCTCATTCATTAATTGCAACTGTTTTCTTTTTTGCATGTAAGTATGTTCACGGGTTTGTGGGTGTGTCTGTGTAAGGGTGTGCATGCTCATGTTGTATATGTGTAAGGAGGCCAGAGGATCAGCTTGGGTGCATTCTTCAGGTACACTGCTCCACCTGTTTTTGAGCAGAGGTGCTCACTGGCCAGAAACTCACCAATTATGGTACATCGGCTGGCCAGGAAACCCAAGAGATCCTTCTGTCTCAGCCTTCCCAGCTCTGCACTTACAAGTGTGGGCTACCATGTTGGGTAGTTTATTACATGGGTGCTGGCGATCCAAATTCAGATGCTCTTTCTTGTGGGGAAAATAATTTACTATTGACCTATATCCCCAGCCGGGGATTATTTTCAATAGACATGTCAGTATACGTTAATATCGGGTGTCTTCGTACCATGACAAGTTTAGTTTAGGACACTTGCATGGTAGTAACAGGAGTGCTCAAGCTGGCCAGCATTGAGAACTCCTTACTGCTCCATAAACAGTTGTGGCTGGCTTCTAACTTAGATTTTATTCATACTACTAATAAGTAGCGCTCTGTAGATAATTGTTGACAGTTGCAGACTCTGATTTCATTCAATTAAGCTGGTAACCTTTTTAAGAAACTGCTTGTGAGAAAGCCAAGACTCCCAGTCAAATGATTTTTAGGGGAACTGAGCTGAACTTGTCTTAGCCTAGAAAATGTGCCATGTAGGCCACAGCTGTGTTAATTAACCTTTTTCTTAAACTACTCTCTCTACAGTTAGAATCCCAAGTTGGCAAGCCTAGTGAAGAATCATATTATCTAGATTTAGATTTTGCTCAGAGTAATTATAAATTTGGAAAGGCATCATAAAACAAGTTTGAGACACATATATTATGAGGGCTGCTATGTCTGAAATATCAAAATTCATCTTCCTTTCCTTTCCTTTCCTTTCCTTTCCTTTCCTTTCCTTTCCTTTCCTTTCCTTTCCTTTCCTTTCCTTTCCTTTCCTTTCCTTTCCTTTCCTTTCCTTTCCAAAAATTACTTTACATGTGTATCCAATAAAAATAAAGTCACGGTGTGTTACACCAAAGGATTGCTTTCTCTGTCTAGCTGTAAATCCATAATAACAGCTATTGTGCTTGGAAGCCTTGGGAAACTTGGTTAAATACAACTATTTCCTAATGAAATGGTGACGTATCACTTAGAGCTGTGTGCTTGACCTGTGGTGAATACTACAAGTACTGGAATTTTGTTGTTTATTTTTGCCATTCTCTAGGATGGGAAGGGAAAGGGAAGGGTTACATTATGTTGAAAGTATACATTATAACTGGAAGTCATATTTTTCTTAAGTAAATCCTTTAGAATAAACACCAGAGGAAACTAGCAAGGTCCTGGTAGTCATGTATTTACTAAAAGGCGCCCTATGCTTCATGGCTGTAGCCAGTCATCTGTCAGCTTGAAGTGCTGCACACATGGTGGAGGCCAGGGGAATACTCATGGCATTTGAAACTCATCATTATCTCCCTGGGCAAGGTGAAGAGAAATATTATACATTTTCAAAACACCCTCATTTGGGGGATAGTAATGTAATCCTGTGTCAGAATAATTGCCTGGCATATGTGTGACCCTGGTTTTGAGGCGCAGCACCACTAATGGTAAGATGGCTGAAAACATTGCTGAGTGGGGAGTGTGCTTGCTATGCAAGCCTGATGCCCCGAGTTCAGATCCTGAGAACCCATGTGAAGTGCCGTGTCTGGCATGAACTCCTGCAATCTTAGTGCCCTCTGGAGCAAAGGCAGCTCACAGGCCAGGTATCCTGGTGAATGCAGATGTAAGCAACACAACACATCTTGCCTCAAAAACAAAGAGGAGGGCAACAGCTAAAACTCTAGGTTGCACTGGAGAGATGGCTTAGTGGTTGAGGTGCTTGCTTGCAAGCCTGATGATACAGGTTTAAATCCCCAGTTCCCACATAAAGTCAGATGCACAAAGTGGCACATGCCACTGGAGTTCATTTGCAGTGGCAGGAGGCCCCGGCACGCCTGCCCATATTCTCTCTCTCCCTTCCTCCTTTTCTTCCCTCCCTTCCTGGCTCTCTCTCTGCTTGCAAATAAAAAAAAAAAATCAAATAAAACTTAAGGTTGTCCTCTGACCTCCACACACTTGCTGTTGCATGTGTACATAAACACACACACATGCACACACAACAAGAAAAAAGGAAAACTAATTTATTTGGCAGTCAGTGCTAACACGAGGTGCTATCTTTGTACACAGAATTCTAGAGCTAGATTTTATTAGCTGCACCAGCATGACGAATATTTCTGTATAACTGGGACATTAGAATCTCACAAAAAATATGCTAAAAATGAAGGATAAATATTGGATTTTAATAATGGAGGCTTTGGTATCCACCCATGATCAGATGGTCATGAGATCCAAAGTTCAGATTGTCTCCCATTGTGGTTGTTTTTTTAAAAATATTTTATTTTTATTTATTTATTTATTTATTTATTTATTTATTTATTTATGAGATAGAAAGAGGTAGAGAGAGAGAGAGAGAGAATGGGTGCATCAGGGCCTCCCACCAGTGCAGACGAACTCCAGACACATGCGCCCCCTTGTGCATATGGCTTATGTGGGTCCTGGAGAATTGAATCACAATCCTTTGGCTTTACAGGCAAATGCCTTAACCACTAAGCCATCTCTCCAGCCCTTCCTATTGTGGTTTTGACTCACTGACT
Source organism: Orientallactaga sibirica (assembly GCA_036365145.1). Taxonomy (NCBI): domain Eukaryota; kingdom Metazoa; phylum Chordata; class Mammalia; order Rodentia; family Dipodidae; genus Orientallactaga; species Orientallactaga sibirica. The sequence goes on along the minus strand of JAEOAD010000040.1, from coordinate 9,300,251 downwards.
TTTCCTGAGTGCTGACAGATCTGGCTTATACCTCTTGATTCTGGATCAACCTCCTAGGTTTTATTTCCGTCTTGAAATCACAGGAGTTGTTTTCTGCCTCCTCAGGACAACTAAGAGGAGGCGAGTACTTAAATACTGTGACTTCGAACTGTGTCAAAATAATGAAGCAGGTTTATTTTATGCTGTAAACCACCTTCGAATCTCTGTGGGCCAAATGGTGTATATAAGAAAAGATAAAAGAGTGGAATATCATGAGCATTTTGTTAGGGGAGAAAGATGTGAAATAATTGGCTAAAATGGACTGGCTTTAAAATTTACTGGCCTTGAACAATGAAGAGTAGCCAAAAGTGCTGAGGCAAGCTGGGTTTTGGAAAAAAGCAATATAAGATGTTGTGGAGGTCAGACACTTCCAGCAAGTGTGAGACCCTGGCACACACAGGAAGATAATGTGCACAATTAGCTTCTATCTATGATGTTTGACCTTTGATACAATTTCAACTTAGAAAAAGAGAGTGATCATTAACATTTGTTCCTTGGACTTTATCTTTCCATCTTATAAAATCACATACTTCTCAATAGATGGTACCAACACATGAAGTATCCATAAAAAATATGTTTGTAATAACAAATAAATAAATTTCAGCAAAACTAAAGACTTTTTAAAAATAACAAATATGTTTTCTCCCATGGATATGAGAATTTTATATATTAAAATATCCAAAAATTCACAGACATCAACATACATCAATATTTTAAAAAAATTATGTGTGATGTGTAAATTTAACCTGATATCCTGTTATAATGACTTTTGTTTGTTTGTTTGTTTTTGAGGTAGGGTTTCACTCTAGTCCAGGCTGACCTGGAATTCACTATATACTCTCAGGGTGGCCTCGAACTCACGGTGATCCACCTACCTGTGCCTCCTGAGTGCTGGGATTAGAGGCGAGCGCCACCATATAATGACTTTTGAATTTTGCTTGTCTGTAAGTTTATATTTGTGCTTATACAATAGAACCTCACTGGTAACTCCACCACTTCAGACAGACTAGTTATGATTTCCTTTCACCATAGGGTGATTCCAGCCGAGATCCAGTTATCACATTCTATTCCGCCTGCCTGCCTCCTCCAGCCATCTTGTACACGTGAACCCTGAAGATTTGTCCCCAGAGTCTGAACCTCCACTTGGTTCTTCAATTCATTTTGACTTTGAAATGACAGTAGCTAGAGCTCTCTTATGTAGGCCTTTTTCTGTTTCCCTAATAGACTTTCTAAATGCACTTAGATTAAATTCCCTCATCTATATTCATAAGGTAGAGTAAACTTGGCTTAGATGTGGAGGGACTTTTAGAGAGTAGAGTCCCTGACTCCAAGAGAAAGCTATTTAATTTTGACATTTCTACTGGAGAAATGGCAGAAAGAATATTCGTGCTGCTCTCACTGCGAACGAGCGAAGAGAAGCTTCTCGATGGAGGTGGTAGTAGACAATGAGGAGATTCCAGCCGTAACCAAGCTGAAAGCAAAAGGCCCTTGAAAACTCAGCCCTAAAAGAGACAGCTCTGTGATGGCCTGCAAGGCTCAAAGAACATTGTGGAAGTGAGGACAGAAAGTATGTAAGAGTCATAGTGTGGGAAGGCGTGCATTGGGCAACTGTCCTCTGAACTGAACTGAACAGTGTGCTCGTGACCTCACAGTGGTGGCTGTGACCCTCACAAGACCTACATAGTTCTGACCTGTCAATATGTTGACAGAGGATGGAGGAGGACTAACATACAGAATAATAGAGAAGGTTCAACAGGGAAAGGGGAGGGTGCTACGTGGACCAGGAGTTTGGGGGAGAAGACAAAAGAGTAGATAATATGAAGGCAATACCCTAAAATTGTAGCATGTTCCTGCATGAAACATCTCAATAAAAGTGTTAGAAGAGATCTTCTGTATGGTGCATTGATTCTCTTCTACATGCTTACCTGACACTTGTGAGCAGAATTTGTGGTTAGAGAACTATTCTGCATGGGGACTGTATTAAGTTTTGTGCATCTCATTGGAGACAGATAAGAATATAGGGATAAGAATTCTGACAGAGTAAGTTTTCTGATTTAATAGTTAGGATGTAATAATAATAATTATAGAACAAAACTGGTTTTATACGTGAGAAAACTCTTATTATCCCAAGAGTATTTTACATGTGTCACAAACATCTTTCTGATCTAAATTCTAGTAGTCCACTAATTATAGTAAGCCACAGACAAAAGTCAAATGTCATTGATATTTTAAAACAACATCATAGCAACCACGCTAGCTAATTATTAACACAAAAATCATTTGATGACAAAATATACTGGGGCAGCAATAAATGTGTTTTAATTAAATTTTGAATTACTATTATTATAAATATTCTTTAAAAAATATTTTTATATTAGACAGAGAAAGAGGCAGAAAGAGAAAATGGGCCTGCCAGGATCTCTAGCCACTGCAAATGAACTCCAGACAATTGTGCCACCTTGTGCCTCTGGCTTATTTCAGCACTGGGGAATGGAACCTGGGTCCTTAAAGCTTCTCAGGCAAGCACCTTAATTGCTAAGCCATTTCTCCAGACACAATTATAAATATTCTTAATTGGTTTCCCAGTTTATGCTTCTTCTAAGTATCATGATACTGAGCTTAGCAGTTTTGAAGTATCTAATTTTCATTACTACAGCTTTTCAAACAAAATTTGTTTTATTTCCCTTGCTTGTGCTTCACCTCCCTCCCCCATCATGTTTTTACCTCCTCTACTTTCTTCTCCGTTCCACTTTCATGTCACACAGGACCTTTTGCTCTTCCCAGCTTTCTTCATCACCTCTTCTTCCCTCTTCTGGTCTCTAGTCTAGTTCCTATATCCATTTTCACATTCACTTATTTACGGACAGACGGAAATTAAAATTCAAATCTGTGCATGAAGGAGAACATATAATTTTGAACAAGCTGGGTCTAGGTGTTCTTACTTAGCATGACATTTTCCAATTCTGTTCATTATTGTTGCAAATTTCACAATTTTGTTTTTATGCACAGCTGAATAAAATTCCACTGTGCATATTTATCACATTTTTTGTTATCAAAAGTCATCAGTTGATGGATATATAGGCTGATTCCATTTCCTACTTATTGGGCATAAAAAGGCAATGGACATGGATATAGCTAGGCCATATGGAATATATAATTTTTTTTTTTTTTTTGGCGAGAGACACAGAAAGATATAGACAGAGAGGGAGAGGAAGACAGATAGATCATGGGCGCGCCAGCAGCCTCTCAGCTGCTGTGAATGAACTCCAGATGCGTGTGCCCCCTTGTGGGCAAGTGCAGCATTGCGCCCTTGCATCACTGCATCTGGCTAAACGTGGGACCTGGAGATTGGAACTGGCATTCTTAGGCTTAGCAGGCAGGCGCCTTAACCGCTAAGCCATCTCTCCATCCCGCAATATATTTTTAATGAACTTTTCAAATAAACCAATATAAATGTTTAATAAATTGTCAGGACCTGCTATATAGGACACCAATTAACATTTTATTATTATATTTTAGAGGAAGATCATAGTTGCAGGTGGGTATGAATACAAGTCCCCCATTAGAAGGTTTATGTCCTTGGATTAGGTTACATGTACATGTACCTGTAACACATTGGTGATATTTGAAAGTAGCCTAAATTGTAGACACCCTCCCATTTCCCAATTCTCCCTCATTGTTGGAGAGTGAGGGAACCCCAGATTGGTTCATTTGAACCCACAGGCTCAGTTTTCTCATCCCTAATTTGACTTTAGTTTACCCCTAAGTTGTCTTTGTCATGGTGGAACATTTTTAAGATCAACAGACTTTGCCAGCCAGGTCAGCAAGAAACAAGGTTGCTTCCACCGTCCCCACTGTCAGTGCTGAGAAATATGAAAATCAGTTGCTTCTCTTCCCCCTTTTCTCTCTCATGTACTGGTTTACAGAGCAAGCTAGCAAGCAAGCAAGCAAGCAAACAAACAAACTAAAACCTGGGAACCTTGTAAATAAAAGGCAAGCTTTGTCACGGCCAGTTAGCATTTGTGTTAGCTATATCTGCCTCTCTTCCACATGGGAGAAGTTTTCATCAGATAATGTATATAACAGGCAACACATCGATAAAGCAACATAAATCGAAAACTCCTGGGCTGGGGCTCTGTATGCACAAACACAAAGAACCAGGCAGAACAAAAAAACTGATTCAAAAATTTTTGTGGTAGCATATGATCATGCTTTAGTATAAAATCTTGGCAACTAAAAGGTTTATAATTAACTTGAAAGTTTTATTATTGAAAATATAATTGAAAAATTGGTCAAAATGTCATTTGATGTGATCCCATAAAATGTACAATTATTTTTAAAGCATATAAATTCACTTTTTATGGAATTTATAGGATACATTTATTGACTGTCCAAAATAAAAAAAATGTGTAAATTTAGGGGGTAGGGAAATTGTCTCAGAAAATTAACATTGTTTCTGCTTTCTTTTTAATTTCTTTGTACTATGAGTGGGCAAGATCAAATTTTTTGATACATCTAAATCACAGGCCTTATTTGCCATCTTGAAATGATTGCAGCTGTCTTCTGTAGATGTAATTTGTCCTCTATGTAGATACAAAATACATAACTTCATCTCCAGAAGAATGGTTTTCTCTCTTAACTGCTGATTAATCTAGTCAAAAATGCATTTTCCTGTTCTCAGTTTCATTTTAGCCTAGTACCTAATAAAGCTCAATCATTTCTTGGATCTCAGCTCTTGACATATGTGTGATGTGTTAAGAAAGATGTTATTAATCTATCTATCTTCATTTCCTCTTACAGTGCTATGTGAAATATTGAACACAGATTTGCAAAGGTATTTCATTTTTAGTGTGTGCTAATAACAACCTCTTCTGCCTTTTAATTTTCGTTCACTTTTGGATGGCATTTTAACATGTGACACATCTTAGTAAAGACATAGTGTACAAATAAATGCCGAGCTACTAATACATCCTCTTATTAAGGGAGCAACTGAATTTCTTAAGAAACACTGCTTCTAAAAGGAAGAAAACGCACCATCAGGCTTTGTGGAAGATAAGAATTATATTTTCACAATGAGGAATATACATTCTGAGACTGTGCCTTTAAAAAAAAAAAGTCATTTTGTAAACTCTCCCATCATTTGCCCTTTAAACTTCGGTCTTTAAGAGGAGAAGGGAAAGTGATACTGTATCCACTCTCTCTCTTGCACCTTCAGACAGTACCTTGTTCAATTAAAAATTCTTGTTAGGTCAGACATAATGGATTCTTGTTGTTACTTTAGTATTTATTCAATGAGAGAGATCAATATTTTGGGCCCTAAGGGAGCCGTGGCGATAAGAGACTGTGCAGAGAGTGTCTCATTATGAACTTTTGGCTGCCAGGTGGAGAAACTGCTGTGTGCATACTTTTAATTAGAGCATCAAGGCAGGATGAACATTCAGACACTTTTTTCCTCCCCTTTCTAGCAGCACATCTTCTGCGTTAGGCACATTTTACATTGTCCTTGCTGTTCTCTTTCATGCAGTGTTTTTTACAAGGGTCTTTGAAAAGGAAATAGGAGAAGAGATCTGATTTGGAGAAATTTAACCAGCATGCACTTGAACCCATTTGTTTCAAGTTTGAATAGGTCACATCTGACCATGGTAGTTTGCAGGCTGCTTGTACCAGATAGGAAGAGAATAGTCATTCTTTATTATCACTGCCATCGTTGCCAAGTTTTAAATGTGTCTGTGTTTAATTTAATGAAACTGATTTGTGATTTTTCTGAAGCATGGCATTAAATAAAGCCCTAATAAAATCTATTTTCCTTTGCTCCTTCTACTTTCCAAATATGGTCTAATGCTCTATTCAAGGAATAATGTCATTTGTAGAACAAGCTGTCAGATTCGACTAGCTCTAGATTTGGTTAGAGTTATTATTTTAAAATTAAACCAAGATGCAGGTCCTCGTTTTGCTTCCAACATAATCTTACTTGGACCATCGCATTTAATCTCAGATGATTTATTAACTCACCACTTTAATTCATCCAAATCAAAGGTTTAAATCAGATGGTAAATTTGAAAGCTGGCAGAAGCCTTTATAAATCATTTAATTTTGTTCTGTTGTCTAACAGATGAAGTTGAGACCAAAAGAAATAAAGTGGCATGTGTAAAGTTTCATATTAATTGTTTCTAGAAAAGCCAGTTTCTCCAACTTTATTTTCCTTTTAAAATATCATGTCAAAAATATTTCTTATTTGATGTAAGAAATAATTGTTTTTTTTTAAATGGATATATAATTCAGTATATTTTTGGATCTTAGTTTCCTTTAGTGTTACCACAGGACAAATAATTTAGGCATGTGGAATATGTGAGAGCCATCATGTTGACAGGTCGGAATATATCAAGGTTAAATATTGGGCAAATGTTATATGTAACCTGTAAGCCTAAACTTGGAGTTGTAGGCTTCTGAGTACAGAAACCTTATCTTCTTCTGTGTTTTCATAAGAGAAAAATGTACTGGTTGAAATGCGGTAAGTAGGATATTGTTCTATGTGACTAAATAACCATATTTATAGCAAATTGATATGATGTGGATTGCCTTACAGTTAATATTATTAATATGAAGGAAATGTGTTCATTTGGAATTGGCCACTTGGAGAGGTAGATGCTTGTCTACAAACAGATGTCGCAAGTGTATTAGGAGAGATGATGGTCATTTCAGTTGTACAGAACACAGCACAGATGTGGAGAAAACAGTGGAAGTTGCAGAGGTCACTGCCTTGTTGTGAGGAAATTAATATTACCAGAAGCATGTGTAGATTTTTGCTGCCAAAAGATAGACCAAATGTAAGTAGGAAGAAGAAATGGAAAATGTCCTAACATCTGCTTTTTACAGAAGCTAAAATGGCAAGCTTGTTCAGGACCCCTCTCTTTACCTTGCCCAAAACACCTCCTTTCACCTCTTTCCTGATCAAATCCATCATGGTCTGTGATCATGGCAAGATTTGTTTCTGAAACCCCTGATCATGTGGTTTCTATACTTTTTGACATCATGAATTTAGAACATGACATTATTTGTATAACACTCTCATTCCACAGAGAATGGAGTCAGTATTATAAACAAGAAAAACCTGTGATGGCTCAGCGCCTCTTAGAAGAGATTGCTTAGAAAACACATAGAGATAGGCAGGATTTAGGATTGCTTGAAGGCATTTTACCAAGTTGACATGGTTGGGACAGAATTCACGTCCAGGCCTTCAGTGTCCCAGTCAGAATGATGACAACAAATGCTACAATGAGAGTGGACAATGCCTATGGGCTGTGAAATCTGCGTTCTTCACAGTTCTAAAGCCTTGCTTCTCAAATTTTGACAGGATTATTATGTCCCCCCTTTTTTTTTTTGAGGCAAGTCCAATGGACTGAACATTTTTTATTTATTTATTTATTTATTGGCAAGAGAGCAGTAAAGAGAGAATTGGCACACCAGGGCCTCCAGCCACTGCAATCAACTCCAGACATGTGTGCCTGCCACCTTCTGCGCATGTGCGACCTTGTGCGCTTGTGTTACCTTGTGCGTCTGGTTTATGTGGACCTGGAGAGTTGAACGTGGGTCCTTAGGCTTTTCTAGCAAGTGCCTTAACTGCTAAGCTATCTCTCCAGCATTTACCATATGTTTTTAAAAATGTACCCTCTCATCTGTGGGTTTGCTGTTGAATTAAGTTCTACTTCAGAGCTTTAACTGGGAACCTTTTAAAACAAAAATCTATCTTATGGTACATAGTATTTGTGTATAAACGCCCATATTCTTCACAAGACTAATATTGTGACGTTTAAGAAGTTAAGAAAAATCTTAACTGCTAAAGGCGGAAATGGATGAGAGAGCAGAACTCTTAGCTAAGACTGCCTTTATCCCCAAGATCAGTCCTTTATGGCAGGACATTCATTGCTTTCATGCTGTTTCACATTTTTAGGAAAGAGCCTTCCAGGCCAACCCAGAGTTATTATGTGAGATTTCTTAAAATTGGGACTGGGAAAGTTGTTGCGCGTCCCTGAGAGAGCTAGATTACTAGATGCCCTGAGCCTTGGTAACTTCTCTAAGTGGTAGAGGTGGAAGACATTCCATCTCAGGAATGGGCATGCACTCTCCTTAGATGTAGGTAGGTACAACCAGTTCTAAGTGCTTGCTCTGTGATGTTTAAGGCCTAACAGAAATGATGTCACTGCTTAAAATGGAACCCTGGCTACATATTAAATTTAGTTACAAGAGAAAATACATCGCTTTTTAAGGAATTGGTATTTATAAGGAGTTCATATAATGGAATGAAATCCTAGTCAGTGCCTTGGTATTTGGATGTTTGGGAATTGTTCAGAATACTTGGTTTCTTTTCTTTTCTTTTCCTTTTCTTTATTTCTTTCTTCCTTTCTTTCTTTATTTCTTTCTCCACTTCTTCTCCTCGTCCTCCTCCTCCTCCTCCTTCTTCTTCCTCTACTAATAATTCTTCTTCCTCTACTATTCATTCTTCTAATTTTTCTTCTTCTTCTCCTCCTCCTCCTTCTTCTTCCATACATTACAGGCACCCAAAGAATGTTAAAACATTTTACAATACCATAAAATATATTTTTGCAATAAAGTAGATTATTTTTTTAAGTCGACTTCTGACTGGAATTCTTTTTATTTTAAGATTTTATTTTGATTTATTTATGAGAGAAAGAGAGAGGGAGAGAGACAGAGAGTGAGAATGGGAATGCCAGGGCCTCTAACAACTGCAGACAAACTCTAGATACATGTGCCACCATGTGCATCTGGCTTACGTGGGACCTAGAGAATAAAATCTGGGTCCTTAGGCTTAGCAGGCATGCATGTTAACCACTAAGCCATATCTCCAGCCCCAGAGTATTTTTTTAAAGTTTTATTTTATTCTGTGGTTATGATTTTTGTGTGCTTAAACAAAAATTGAGGTAGGGTCTCACTCTAGCACAGGCTAGAATACACTATGCAGTCTTCAGCTAGCCTCAAACTCATAGCAATCTTCCTGCTTCCACCTCCCAAGTGTTGGGATTAAAGGTGTATACCACCATGCCCTGCTCTATTTTTTTTTGTGCGTGTTTTGGGTTTTAATGGCATACAAAATTTTAATGACAAATGCATATATATATATATATAAAAACCACCTTGGAGTGGTATGGTATATAATAATGTCAACTGGATTCCCCAGTGCCTTGCTGGCTGTGTGATTTGGTTAAGTCATATACACATTTCGGTGCATTCATCTATAAGTGGAATGGCAGTGAAGCTTAATTAGGAGTATTTTTTGAGATGGAATGAATTTCATTGTACATTCTTAGTACAACTTCTGGCGCAAGTGTTAGCTCTCGTTATTTTCACTGCTCCTATTGTTTGGAACAGAGTAAGTACACATGGTGACCTACTCAAGACTGGATTTGACTTCACGGTTGTGGAATTCAAGTGTTTCGCCACGGGGAATAAATATTTTAGTAGGACCACTGTCATTACTCCGAAGCCCTCTTTTCCCAAGTATGGAATTTGAAGGAAATTAGGCACTAGAGGTTCTTTTCCCAGCTGGCAGAGGCGAGCCAGTGCAGAGACATCTGTTTTGGATTTGGAGGAAAGTGGTCTCAGAGCAAGTGGCAGAGATGCCCCCTGGCCTAGCCCTTCCTGCAGAGCTAGAGATTCTCCATTTGCTGAAAAACCCTCTTATGAGGAGAGGCCAGGTGGTACTTTTTGTGGCATTGAATTGTTACCATCTGTTCGACAGCCAGTCTTAAAAGACAAAGGGAAAAAGACAGAGGTAGCATTAGAAATTAGAAGCGCACTCTTACAAACTCTATGGTAAAATTTTGTTTTACACTCCAGCCTCCATCCTCTCACAGGTGGCCTACAAAGTGAGAAGGCTTCAGAAGCCAATTGAATTACCACAGCTGCACTAAATTAAAACATTTCCTTTTTAACTGGTGCTTTCACTATTCACAAACAGTTGTCCTCCCTAAAAAAAAGTTGTCATGAAACCCTTAATTACACTTTCTATTACATATACCATTCCTTTCTCTGCTTTCAGCTTGTGTGTTCGTGACCACATGTGCAGGTACGTGTGCATGTTTTTGTGTTGGGGTGGAGGTTGGAGGCTGATCTTGGGTATCTTTGTTCAGGAATTGTCTGCCTTTTTTGGGATAAGGTCTATCACTGACTTGGAACTCACAGAGAGCTCTGGGGATCCATCTGTGCTCACCTCCAAAGTTCTGGGGTTTTAACTAGAACCATCACCACACTAACTTTGAAAACATGGGAAATGGAGAATCAATCACAGATCCTCATGCTTGTAAGACAAGAACTTTGCTTTGGGTGAGCTGTCTCCCCAGCCAGTACAACACATGGACACACACACGTGTGTGTGTGTGTGTGTGTGTGTGTGTGTGTATATTTTAAGAACATTCCTTCCCACAATGATATTTGTTCTTTTCCTTTTAAAAAGAACTAAGCATAGTAAATATTGATAGTTTTCAAGATGCAAAAATTCTTACTTCTTTGATAAATAATCTATTGTCTTAATCATCCCTGTTACAAAGGATGATCAGGTTTTTATTATTATTATTATTTAAGAGAGACAGAGAGAGAGAGAGAGAGAGAAAGAGAGAGAATGGGTGCACCAGTGGCCTCTCAGCTGCTGTGAACAAACTCCAGATGCGTGTGCCCCCTTGTGGGCAAGTGCGACACTGTGTGCTTGCGTCACTTTTTGCGTCTGGCTGAACATGGGACCTGGGGAATTGGATGGGTGTTCTTAGGCTGGGCAGGCAGGCGCCATAACCACTAAGCCTTCTCTCCAGCCCTGATGCTGAGTTTTATTAAATGGTGACTCTTCATGTGACATAAGTGAGCAAAGGATTGATGAACTTAAAAGTGCATGTGTGGCAAGAGGAGAGGAAGAGGGTGTCGCACCTTGAGAGGCTTTGGCAATAAAACGCCAGCCTGAGTGTGGAAGTCCCAGAAATAGTTGATGACAGGATCCTGGCACGAGTAGCTTTTCCCACCTTTCATCGTGAAGAATCGCCAAGAGTTTAATGAGCAAATATAAAAGTGATAAATGTTAGCGTTATTATATAAACCGTGGGAGAGACTGCAATCATCCAGACCAAGTTCAGGAGTTAGTTCCAAATTGTATCCCATTAGTGGAAGACAAAAAGTGAAGAATACGTTATGAGCTATAAGCTGTGTTGGCTCCATGTTGAAAACATCAAATTCCTCTTGACTCTGAAATTCCAGCCGGGGCTGGAGTCCTTAAATGCTGTGTTCAGCAACTTCGATCCCTAATAGCTGGCCTGCAAGGCCTGAGTGACTGTGGAGAACGACTCCCTTTACCTAATATCAACAGGGAGAAAGTTCATCATGAATCGTCACGTAGTTATTGGGGCAGGGGGACAGAAGACACTAGAAGGACATTATGAGGTTTGCTGCTGCATCTCTGCTCACTACCTTTGGGATCTTGAACAACGGCTTTGTCCTTTTCTGATCTTCATAATTCTTTCTGGAAAACAGCCATCTGGAATTGGACTGAGGACATTCTCAGCCTTTAGAACTCATCAAGGAAAATAGAGTGAATGTGCTTTACTCCCCCCAGCTTCCTCTTCATCTGTGCATGTAGCTGGGGTGAAGTGATGATTGTGGGGGCCGGTGTTAACTCATTTGTTTGTTTGTCTCTACCCTCATCACACTCTGTCTGAGTAGCCGTCTCTTAACCACACTCTATGCTTATTTGAAGGTAGGCATCTTACTTTTATCAACTTTGGATGGTGACCAACATAGTATTTTCCTTTTCTAAATACCTACAGAGAGCTTTCTTCAGTAGCAGTAGAGAGCTCTCCTTGCGTAGTAACCAGATCTTCAACAACAGATGGCTGGTGTGGTGGCTTATGGGCACTGGCTTTTGTTTCCCTAGACTGTGCAGATGTGTGTTCATCTGAACAATGAGGTATCCTGTCAACTCACCCAAAGACAAGCCCTGGGATTCTGGATTTTCTGTTTGTTCCAACTTCTCTGTGTCCTGCTGCTTCTCCAGGATCTTATCAAAGAGGAGAACCTCTGCTTCACAAGGAACTCCCATGTTTGAGTGTATCACAGATGCTACCACTTGACGGTGCTTCTGCTCCTTTGTGAAACCTGCCTGGTCTCTGCAGACTCCTGACTGGGATTGGTGTCTAGACAGATCAAGACTGGGCATTCGGTTACTTACTTACTGGAGACCAAAGTGATGTCTGTTACCCTCAGGGGAGATAGGCTGAATCTATTTATTCTCTTAAATCTAAAAGTGAAAAACCAAATAAAGATTAAAGAAGTAGACATTTCTGACTCAACATTTATGATGATGATGATGATGATGATGATTTTGATGATGATTTTCAGGCACTGGATCTGAGACTGTGTGCCACCATTTGTAGACAGGCCTGAGGGAACCTTAGGGGACAGACAGTGGGCTGGCGCTGGAGTTCATGAGCAGGGGTGGGGTGTGTAGGTGAAAAGCACATAGTTGGGTGGAGTAAAGAGCAGGCACATAGCATGTTAGGCATGCGCACCTAATCCCATTCTAAAAGTCATTTTAGTCTTTTTAATTTTTTTTCTAATTTATTTTTATTTATTTATTAGAGAGAGAGAGAGAGAGAGAGAGAGAGAAGGGGGAGTAAGAATGGGCATGCCAGGGCCTCTAGCCACTGCAGACAAACTGCAGATGCGTGTGCCACCATGTGCATCTGGCTTACATGGGACCTGGAGAATCAAACCTGGGTCCTTAGGCTTCGCAGGCATGCGCCTCAACTGCTAAGCCATCTCTCCAACTTCCTAAAAGTCATTTTAAATAAATGTGGTGCTGCTGCAGAGAAGGGAACGTAGTTTACTCTTTTCTGAGCATGGGTGATGATGCCTGGAGAAAGAGGGCTCTTTCTCCAATGTAACTAACCTCTAAAGAGCCCTGACAAACCTCCTCAAAGGTCTGTCGTCCCTGTGTCTAGGTGTCTTTAAGACATGGAAGTTCCAGCCTGTGCTCCGTTCATTTCCATGGGTGACACTCCAAAGCAGAGGATGTGTCTTTTCATTTGTTCCACGGTTTCCTCCTCTACACTGCAAAGAGCATCGTTTAGTTCTGCTCTATATGGCTTTAGCCAATTCCCACTAGTCATGATATTACAGATTTTGATCATATTTATCTTTGGGTTTTAGCTCTCAGGACTATAAAGCACTTTATTCAGTGGTGGGATTTACACAGACCTACTTAAGAAGTCATTTGTGTTGTATGTTTTAGAAATCCAGCTATTCATTTCTAATGCATTTTAGTCAAGATACTTGGTAATAGATAAGCGGGTTTCCTTTTATGTGGGATTGCTGTATTTTCCTCACTTATAGTCTTCCCATTTATTTTGAAAGCTGGGGCATTAATTAGTAAGAGGACAAATAAAACTTAGAAAAGGCTCTACTTAAACTGTTTTTTTCTCCATAAAAAAGGAACTCAATTTTTAACAGTGAAGATTTTAACCATTCAATTTTAACTATCAACCCTAGGCACATAACATAAATTAAGGTTCTTACATCACAGTGTACTTAACTGTAGAATATGGGTACTAGCTCAAGTACATATTAGATACTCGTGTGAGATTCAATGGATGTGGAGGTGGTTGGAAACTTTGATGTTCAATCATACCAACTTAAAGTATGAAGCTAAGGGCACTCTCCATGGACATACTTTTGGCAGTGTCATACTTTTGTGAATTGCCTTATTCTGCTGGCGCTGAGCTTGGAACCCAGGGTCTTATGTCTGCCAATCCCGTGTTTAAGCACTGAGCTACACATCCAGGCCCTGACTGGGCGCCATCGCCGGGTTTCCTGCTGGGCCCACCAGGAGCGGTTCTTGGTGGGTGTCTTCTCTGTCCTCGCAGGGGGGCAGAGCGTGCTTTAGTTGGGACTGCGATGAAGCTCGGCCTGCGTTTCTGGTGCCTGACAAGGACCATCAGCAGACTGATTCGATGACGGAGTTCTTGACACCTGGAAACCACAGCACAGGGGTGTTCGACCAGCTGTCCACCTCATGTCACTCAGGAAAGCTCCAAGAACTTACTAGTGAGATGGGAGGCACAGTGCTTCTGGAGCAAGCAGATCCGGTACGTGAGGATGGGCCCTAAGGTTTTATGACTCTGAAGGGAGAAAATGCAATTCCTGAGACTGACTGACAGGAGGGATTTTCTGGGTGACTCAGGACAAGTTGGGTTTCCCCAGTTTGGGTCTGAAAAGTGGGTGCATATTTGTAGTTAAGGACAAAAGTGATTTCCTCTTGGCATGGATAGCCATGTTTCCTGATCTGTGTTCAGCCCCAAAGCCACAGTCTAGCTAACCTTCTGTAAATCCGCCATCCTAATATGTAAAACTGGAATTATTATTTCTATCCTTTGTACCACAGATACTGTTGTACATTCACACATGCCCACATGTTTAATAAACACTATTGCTTACAATAATTTCCCAACATAAATGACAATGATGTTTACATTAGGCAAAGCTATGTATATACCAGAGATAGGTGCTTCAGGAGACCCCACCTCAGTCCTCACAGGTGTGGAAGGAGCAGACACAGCGCAGTCACGTGAGAGAAGCCAGCCAGGGGTACATACCTGCTGAGCAAATTCTCAGCTGTAAGATCAGGACTCTGCAGTTTGCTGAAGAAATTAAGAAAATAGATTAAACTTAAATTGGGTAATGTTTCCCTTGCCTCTGACCATAACACTTGGCATTGTTTGTCTGGGGCACAGCTGATCCTTTCATTTTTCTGTAAACTCATTATAGCTGGGTTTGGCTGCTTACAGTTCTGGCATGAATCATGTTTATATCCTGAAAAGATCTTCTCTTTCATCTCCTCTTATTTTTGCTTCCAGACATGTCATGCAGCTATGATCTAAAAGTTTCGTGTGTGTGTGTGTGTGTGTGTGTGTGCACGTGCATGCGGGAGCGCTTGTGTGTGTGTGCGCACGTGTATGCTTGTGTGTTTGTGTGTGTCCATTTCATGGGAATTGTTGCCTCAGATAAAACAAAAAAAATAGAATGCTGAACAAAGCTAATTAATAAAATAGTAACAAATTTAATCTTTGTTTTTCAAAGACTAGAAATGCATTTCTCATTGAGAATATTTTGTGTTGAAAATAGGGAACATGACATACAATTGTAGAAAACAATGGCATGTTATTTCACAGGGAAAAGAAACACATCAGTAGTAATAGTGATGGGAGCCTGCATGCAAAATGGGATAGAGGGGAGGAGAGGATGACAAAAGCTCAGCTGACACTGTAGGATTTGTTGGTCTTGCGCACAGACATGCCAGCTCTTAATGCAACTTCTTTAGAACCAAAGGCCCTGTATGGCAGTCCTTTACAGCTTTAAGCATGTTGTTGCACTAGGTCTGTTCATGGTCATAAAAGGAAAAAAAAAAATCAGACCTAAACAGATTGGGTCTGTCTAGACTGGTTTCAGAAAGGATATTGCATTATGTGATAATGGAAGTTATGACATTCAAGCTTTGGGTCAGATAACTTTAAAAGTTTAGATCTGTTTGGACTTGGGGGTGCGGGGGTTGAAGCCCAAAAGATGTCCCTTCCAAAACTTGGTTTCCTTGTAGGCTCTAAGTGACTGCCTCAAATCTGGGCATCTGGTGAATTTCTGTCTTTTCTATGGAAATTTGGACTTCCACAAGCACAATCACTTTTCTCATATCATCCAGCTGTCTTCCCATTCATTTATTCAGAATATACTTACACGTGATATTCCAGGAAGGATTTTCTTTTTGCGAATGTGATCAAGGAAAGCATGCTTAAATGAAAAATAGTCATGCTTATGCTGAAAATATTTACAGCTAATAAAAACATAAATAAATAAATGATATATAAAATAAAAGATTTAGAGTTAACTATTCATCTATAAGGTAAAGTTGGACTTTGCTGTTTCTGAGATCAAACCCATGATTGTAGATATGCATGGGTAATGGACCACCTTTGGCTGTGTTGCTTGTTTGTTCACGGGTATATTTTCAGCTAGAGGATTTCCTTTGTTTTTTTTCACTGATTTTTTTTTTTTTTTTATCCTTGCCCACCTATTATTGACTTTTATTTTAATTTTTTTTCCTCTTGGGCTGGAGAGTTGGCTTGGAGGTTAAGGTGCTTGCCTGCAAAGCCAATGGACCTTGGTTCCATTCCCCAAGACCCACATGAGCCAGATGCACAAGGGTGAATGCATCTGGAGTTTGTTTGCAGTGGCTGGAGGCCCTGGCGCACCCATTCTCCTCTCTTTCTATCCCTGCCTCTTTCTCTCTTCTCCCAAATAAATAGATAAATTAAATAAATAAATAACATTAAAAATATTTTTTTTTCTCTGAACCATTATTCTCTTACCAGTTCTCCATTGCTCCGTGACATCAGCGCTTGAATTTTGTTGGCTGACGGGAAGGACATTGGCCTTGCACTGCTTCCGCCAACAACTGTTTGTCTGTGCTCTTGTCATTTCCCCAAGTGCAGCAAGCGTTCTGATAGCTGAGAATTTTTGTGTGATCCCCATACTTCATGGGAAGAGTAGATGATGAATACTTCTGTATCTTACCTGTTGTCTCCTAAGTACAGTACAGACTGTCTTTGAGAACATAATGTCTCATGGAACTTCACCTCAAAAGAGATGTTAACATTAGTCATGGAAATATAAAGCCAAAAAATTTATGTCTCTTTCAAATGAATTTAAAGTACTTTAGTTTTTTTTTTTAGTTTTTTTATTTTTTGGAGAGAGACACAGATAGAGACAGACAGAGAGAGAGGGAGAGGGAGACAGATACAGATGGGCGCACCAGCAGTCCCTCAGCTGCTGTGAACGAAATCCAGATGCGTGCACCCCCTTGTGGTCAAGTGCGGCATTGCGCCCTTGCGTCACTTTACATCTGGCTAAATGTGGGACCCGGAGATTGGAACCGGGTTCTTAGGCTTAGCAGGCAGGTGCCTTAACCGCTAAGCCATCTCTCCAGCTCAGGTTTTTTTTTTTTTAATTTTTTTTTTTTTTTTATGGGTAATGTGATAGAAGTTAAAGAGGTTTGGTTAAGAGGCATCACTTTCTGTCTCAATATACTGTAATGTTTTCTTAAAAAATATATGTGTGTATATGCATGTGTGCATGTTCGTGTGTGTGCATGGGTTTGGGGATGTACACATGCTTATGTGTGTATGCACGTGGAGGCCAGAGGGAAAGATAAGGAGCTGTTCGGCAGAAATAAGAACCAGTTCTTTTTTGAGACAAGGTTGCTTGTTTTCCTATCGCTCACCCATCAGGCTGGAGTGGCCGAACAGCAAGCTCCAGTGTTTCCCTCCTCAGTGCCGGTGTTGTTACAAGCACAGGTCTCTGCGCCCAGCCCGTCCTCAGGCTTGTCAGGAAAGAATGTTACTGACTGAGCGCCCTGCCCTGCACTGTTTGCTTTCTTAGAGATTGGGTTAACAGTGTTGGCTAGCGTGGCTACGAGCTTGCTGTCCTCCTGCCTCAGCTTCCTGAGTGTTAGCTTTACAGATGTGGGACACCAAACCAAGTATTCCATGTCTCTCCGGCATATGTTAACAGGGGTTGAATACTGTATAATGCTGATCTAAAATCTCACTTAAGATTAGTAGCTTTTGGGATGGAGAGATGGCTTAGTGTTTAAGGCACGTGCCTGTGAAGCCTAAGGACCAAGGCTCGATTCTCTAGATCCCACAGAAGCCAGACGCACATGGTGGTACATACATCTGGTGTTTATTTGCAGTGGCTAGAGGCCCTGCCATGCTCTCTCTCTGCCTCTAATGAATAAAATATATATTTTCAGCTAGAGGATTTCCTTTTTTTTTTTTTTTTTCCACTGATTTTTTTTTTTTATTCTTGCCCACCTATTATTGACTTTTATTTTATTTTATTTTTCTCTTGGGCTGGAGAGTTGGCTTAGCGGTTAAGGTGCTTGCCTGCAAAGCCAAAGGACCTCGGTTCCATTCCCCAAGACCCGCATAAGCCAGATGCACAAGGCTGCATATATATATATATATATATATATATATATATATATATGATAGCTTTTAATTATGAGATTGTTTTTCATAAGAATGTTAATTCAGATGAGATTCACTATCTAAATCCTTAAGTTGTTATCATGTAAAGGTTAAAAACATATCATGCATCTTTTTCAGAAGAAACAGACAATAACACCAAAATACCACCAAAAATGCATGTTTTGAGTGAGTGTGTGTGTGTTTGTGTGAGGGTTTGTGTGTGAGGTTGGAGGACAGGCATCAGAGTTTGGTCCTTTTCTTTCATCTCATTGAGGCATGCTCTCCCACAGGCTAGCTGGTCCCCAAGCTTCGGGAAGATTTTCCTGTCTCCACCTCCCTTTCTGCGATAGTCAACCTGGGAGAACAGACAGCTGCTGCAGTACTGGGCTTTTACTTGGTTGTTGCGATCTGAACTTAGGTACACGTGCCTGCACCACATGCCATGTGTCCACTGAGTATCTCCCAGCCCCAGATGCATATTTTAGTCAGATAAGTACTATAATCCACTTCTATGCCTAATACAAAAAAAGATGAATTAATTATACTGTAATAGCTCAATCTACTGGATTTTTTTGTGATATTTAAGATGAGGAATGTAAATTTTATACTCTTGATCTGAAAAATTGCTGCAATTTTTTATATAACAAGAAAGATGTGTCAGCTATATAAAACTGTAAATTTTATTTATTTATTTATTTATTTATTTATTTAGAGAGGAAGAATGGGCATACCAGACAGAACCTGCAGCTACTGCAAACAAACTCTAGATGCTTGCGCCATTTTGTGCATCTGGCTTTACGTGGATACTGGGAAATTGAACCCAGGTAGTTAGGCTTTACAGAAAGTTCCTTAACTACTGGGCCATCTCTCCAGCTCCAGGTATATACAACTTTTAACGAACCATATTGGTAGATATAATGTAGAATGTTCTCACATACTATATACCAAAGATTTTTTTGTAGTTATAATATCAAGTAATTTTTACATATGCATCTGCATATAAAATGTATAAACATTAGAAATATATATATATATATATATGTGTGTATATATATATATGTGTGGTGGTTTGATTCAGGTGTCCCCCATAAACTTCAAGTGTTCTGAATGCTAGGTTCCCAGCTGATGGCAACTTGGGAATTAACACCTCCTGGAGGCAGAGTATTGTTGGGGGTGGGCTTATGGGTATTATAGCCAGCTTCCCCTTGCCAGTGTTTGGCACACTCTCCTGTTGCTGTTGTCCACCTTATGTTGACCAGAGAGTGATGTCCACCCTCTGCTCATGCCATCGTTTTTCCTGCCACCATGGAGCTTCCCCCTCGAGCCTATAAGCCAAAATAAACCTCTTTTTTTCCCACAAGCTGCTCTTCTTTGGGTGATTTCTGCAGCAATGCGAACCTGACTGCAACAGTAAAGTGGTACCGAGGAGTGGGATTGCTGCTAGACACCTGACTGTGGCTTTGGCCTTTTGGAGCTGATTTTCAAGAGGAAGAACTATGGACTGTGAGGTTTGGCTTATGAGGGTGAGAAAGAGCTTTGCTTGGACTGGGCTAGCAGTTTGTGTGAGAAGCTTCCTGTCTTGAGAAGATGTGCAGGGTTGCTTTGCGTAAAAATGAACTGGTGTGAGCAGAGGGACATGGCACAGAAAAAATGAAATCTTTGGGTGAACTCTACCTGTTCAGCTGCAATTGAGAGATTACAACCTTTGAGATTGGGCCAGCTGACCTGCAATGGGGCAACAAGAAGAATGCAGACTCTTTTGAAGGGGCCTGAATGCTGAAGGAGTGTCCTGTTCTTCAAAGTCTGATTTATTCCCCCCTGGATTAACAAATTGGCACCCTACCTGGTATTAAAGAGAGGGTCATTGAGTTTTTAACGCGGTCTTGTGTTTTGGAAATGGCCATGGGCAGTGTGAAGCAGGTTTGCTGGATGCCTGCATGGAGATCCCATGGGGCCATGAGGATGGACCGTGGGTTGCAGTGGAGACCCAGTGGAGATGCCGGGACTATGAGATGGCTGCCAAGGAGAGCTGCCGGCCCTGGATGAAGTTTTCCAGGACTGTGAGTAGCCTAGCTGGAGGGGTGGAAGTGGAATTCCAGAGACTTGTTGCTGGGTAGAGTTATCGGACTTGGATATTTGTCACTGACTAGAGTTGTTGGACTTGGAATTGCAGAGTTTGATGTTTGCCCTGGTTGTTTTAAATCTTGTATTGGTTGACTATTTCTTTATTTTGCCTAATGCCATCTTTTGCAGTGTGGATGTTTGTTCTGTGCCATTATGGGTTTTTTGGGGGATTATTTTTGGTATCATGGCTCAGTTAAAAGACCTTGGATTATGCGGACGTATGAACATCATTGGAATTGATAAAAACTATGGGGAATTTTAAATTTGCATGAATGCATTGCATTTTACATCGTGTATGGTTATCAGTTTATGGGGGCCAGGGGCGGAATGTGGTGGTTTGATTCAGGTGTCCCCCATAAACTTCAAGTGTTCTGAATGCTAGGTTCCCAGCTGATGGCAACTTGGGAATTAACACCTCCTGGAGGCAGAGTATTGTTGGGGGTGGGCTTATGGGTATTATAGCCAGCTTCCCCTTGCCAGTGTTTGGCACACTCTCCTGTTGCTGTTGTCCACCTTATGTTGACCAGAGAGTGATGTCCACCCTCTGCTCATGCCATCGTTTTTCCTGCCACCATGGAGCTTCCCCCTCGAGCCTATAAGCCAAAATAAACCTCTTTTTTTCCCACAAGCTGCTCTTCGTTGGGTGATTTCTGCAGCAATGCGAACCTGACTGCAACAATATATATATTGAAGAAGGGTCTTGCTCTAATCCAGGTTGACCTGGAATTTACTATATAGTCTCAGGGTGACCTTGAACACACAACAACCCTCCTACCTCTGCCTGCCTCCCTAGAGCTGGGATTAAAGGTGTGTGCCACCTGGCTCTCCCCCCCCCTCCAAGTAGAATTGTTTGAATTACATTACCTCTGTGGGTGTTATTCTAAATACCAACAAAATTATGATATTCAACTCTAAGTGATAGTTATGTCCAGTGGTACTATTTTACTTTTAAATCTTTCATTCTCCAGCTTCCCTTTGCTATGAATCTGGTAATATATCTCTAATATAACCTTTTGGCACTCCGTGAGTAAAACCTACTGCATATAAATTGGTATTCTCTGATGAGGAATTAATGTTTCAAGAGCTCTCACATACTTGTAGGTTCCTCTTTTTTTTTTTAGAAGAAAATGTTAATCATTAAGAATAGCCATAGGGTACTTGGTTCCTGGATGAAGCTTAAGGAAGTAACATGTGTGGAAATGAAGGCAGGATTAAGACTTCTGGGTTTTCAGACTTAAATATTCCTTTATATTGATTCTTTCAAATGGCTTACAATGCTGGGAGCAGATGCAGCAGAGGCGGAAGTGGATGTGTGGACTGTCGTCAGGTAGGAATCAGGACTGTTCGTGGACCTTGACTGTGCTGGGGTTGCTATGCAGGCTTTTTTGACATTATTCTGTTGCTTTTATTTGCAGAATTAATTTTTTACGTTGAAGTGTCACATTTGAAAATTAGGCATTTAAAAATTTTTTTTATTATTATTTATTTATTTTTGGAGAGAGAGTGACAGAGAGAGATAGACAGAGAGGGAGAGGGAGACAAAGATGGGCGCGCAGCAGTCTCTCAGCTGCTGTGAACGAAATCCAGATGCGTGCGCCCCCTTTTGGTCAAGTGCAACATTGCGCCCTTGCCTCACTTTGCATCTGTCTAAACGTGGGACCTGGAGATTGTAACCACTGGAGATTGGAACCAGCATTCTTAGGCTTAGCAGGCAGGTGCCTTAGCCACTAAGCCATCTCTCCAGCCCCAAAGAAGGCATTTTTTTAAATATTTATGAGAATAGATATACTTTGAGGGGAGAGAGAAAGAGAGAGAGAGAGAAGAGAGAAAGAGATAATGAGAATAAGATAATGAGAATAAACACTGCAGAATTCTTGCCACTACAAGTGAACTCCAGATGCAGGCTCCATATTGTACATCTATCTGCCTTTAAAATGTTCATTATAGGGAGTTGAACACTGGTCATCAGGCTTCACAAGCAGGTGCCCTTACTCGCTAAGCAATCTCCCCACCCAAGATTGCTTTTTATGGCTTAAGGTTCAGAAAATCTTCTCAGTTCAAATCTCAATCTTTTCCTTGGTTCCCAGTGTGTGTCTGCCACCCATTCCAGTGTATTTCTCTGCACTGGCTCATGCATGCATGGCTTCCTTATTTTTCAGTGTGTTTCTTTACCCTGGTTAAGAACTTGGCCCTCAGCTTTGTGTTCTCCCAAACATTTTATTTTTCCATCAAGATTGTAAGTATAATAACATGTTCTTTTTTGCTTTAGAAAATAAAATATAAAATAAAGGAATAAATAAATGAAATATAATAATAAAAGAGATTACTCTAGTCTCTTCCAATTTATTGTGACAGTAGAGACTACTGTATTTTGAATATCTAAGGGGAAGGTTTAATTGATAGTGTATTAATTATTAAAAGCAATTTAAGGAAGGAAGGAAGGAAGGAGGGAAGCAAAGCAGGGAAGGGGAGGGAAAAAGGGAGGGGAGGGTTTCTTTTGGCTCCTGTGACAATGGAAATACATGACAGGCAGAGAGGGGCGTGGGTGTAAGAGCCTGAGGTGTGTCTGCCACCAAGGAGCAGGTAGTGAGCTTGTTTTCTTCTGTTTATTCAGCCCATGGGACAGTGCCACCCACACTCAGGGTGTGTCGTTCTTCCTTAGTTAAACCTCTCCAGAAGCGCCCTCTCAGCCATGCCCACAAGTGATTGACTTGAGTCAGGTTGACAATGAAGATGAACCAGCACAGCGCCTCTGTAAAGCACTCCACTCATGTGGAGACATTCCTTTCCTGAACACCTGGGAGTGGGTAATAGAATTTTCAATTAGAGAATCTTCAAGAGGTCACTCTCATATGTTCAAAGACCAGGTTTCTTGGATACTTGGACAAGATCTAACTGCACAATGAGGTTTTAAATCACACTTAAAACCCACACTTGGTTATTAAATTGTATCCATTATAATATTTTAAAGATATTTCTGTGCGCATCTGTAGTGTAGTTAAACAGTGGCCCAAGGGTCAGAAAATGAGTTTCACAAAACTTTTGAAAGGTTCTTGACCCCTATTGGAATTTTAGGGTGTTTTGGAGTTCTTTTTCTTTTCTCTTTTGATGTTTTGTGGCTCAATAAAAGAAGTCCCAGAAGCTTTTTTTTTTTTTTTTGTTTTGTATTTAACATGGTAAATTTAGGTCTTATATTATATATGCTTTTATATTATCTTATGCTGTCAAGAACAGGTTATTGAACAAGAACATTGGTAATATATTAAAATGATACAAATTAAAATCATGGATATAAATAAAAATATAAAGTATGCAATAATTGAAGTTCAATATTCATCTTTGAACATATGTTGAAGTAGTTGAATCCTGTTCCTTGTGTGACAATGGAAGATTTTTTTCACTCATTAGTACATGACAAACCTAGATATTTTGTTCTGTAATGATATACTTAAAATGCTTTTTAAAAAGCTTTAATAAGAAAATTCAGGGTTTGGAACATAGCACAGACAATAATCTGCTTTGTAGTCCTTTTGCAGACAAAGCCATGGACTTGATCTCTAGCATCACACGCACCAGGCTTGGTTGTGCAGCTCTTATATCTCCATAGTGGGGAGATGGAGGCAGGAGGATCAGAAGTTCAAAGTTATCCCAGGCTACTTAACAAATTCAAGAACTGCTTGGGATACATGAAACACTATTGAGAGAGAGGGATAGAAGAGAAGAGAGAAGAAAAAAGGAAGGAAACAAGGAAGAAAAAGAGAGAGGGGAGGAGGAGGAGGACGGAAGCACGAAGCAAAGAATGAATCTTAAATCCTCAAATTGGAGATAAATGTCTTTATAGTTTAAACATGGCTGTTTCTTCTTCTTATATTTTATTTATTTATTTATTTAAGAGAAAGAAGGAAGGAGAGAGAGAGAGAGAGAGAGAATGGGTGCACCATGGCCTACACCCACTGCAAACGAACTCCAGATGCATGAGCCACTTTGTGCTTCTGGCTTATGTGGGTCTTGGAGAATCAAACCGGGATCCTGTGGCTGTGCAGGCAAATGCCTTGACCACTAAGCCAGCTCTTCAGCATTTCTTCTTCTGTTTTTAATCATCATGGTCTTTTGAAATCTGTCCTTACAGCAGTTGGGGGCAGATCATATGTTATAGGCATCATCACTATAGCCAGGGATATTTCATGTGATACATGTGCTGTTATGTTTTGGGAAAAAAATATAGATACTTCTGTCTGTCCTCTCTGTGTTTTTCTTCTCTCTCTTTCTCTCCTCTTTCCTTCTTTATTTCTTTCGCTGTTCCTTTCTTCTTTCTTAATTAAGCAACACATGTTTAACTCAAATCAGAATTTATTAACTTTCTAGGAGATGAGCTCATTGAATTTAATAGCTCATGTTGTTTTCCATGAAAAGAATGAAATGTTACATGTGTTGTAGCAGTTACATTCACATTTCTAGGACAGAACACCTGATCAGAAACAACTCCAGCAGTGACAAGGGTTTACTTTCAGCTGATGTTTTCAAGGGGAAGCCTCACCATGGGGTGGAAAGCAGATAGATGGGGATCACATCTCCACAGCAGCAGGAAAGCAGTAAACTCAGTTATCTAGCACTGCCAAGCAAGGCTGGTCTTATAAAATCTCAGCCCCTTCCCAAATGACTCACCTCACTCAGCAAGGCTCCATCTCCCCAGAGCTCTACCAGCTGGGGATTAAGTCCCAGGCTTAATCACAAGCACATGAGGCTATGGGGGGGCCTTTTACATTTGAACTGCCATGGGGAACTATGTCAACTGTTCAAGAATAGCCCCTCTGAATGAATCTGCATTTCTTTTTTTTTTTTTTTTTCATGCTTTACAGTCTTTCCTCTGTTTCTCCCCTTCAACAGTTCCTGCATGTGCTAATTGTCTTTGGTGACGTGCCCCTCTGCTTTAATGATCAAAAAGACTCTGCAGTCTTCAGACCAGAGGGACTCTGGTCTGTCCAAGTGCAACTAGGTTTCAGAAAGGGCACAGAGAGCTGTTTTCCATTCTTCAGAGTACAGCAGACATCGCACATTCACGGTTTAGACTGTACTCAAAGTACAAGGATAAAGGGGCACAATTTACAAATTACTGTGCTTAAGAGATTTCAGACCTCACAGCCCTGAGATTATCCTCAGGATTCTGCAAGTTTCTTACTCATGTCCCAATAGCTGGAATCGCTTACTGTTCCCAAGTAGACATGGCAGTCACCACTGTGCCTCCTTGTTTTTGGTCCAAAGTGTGAAGAGCTCAGAGCTCAGACTAGATTCCTTTATCTCTTGTTTCCTCGCAGTGATGGAAGGTCTCAAGGTCCACATTCCCAGGGTATTTCCTGCACTTGTGAATGCAGGGGCAAGGCTGTGGGCTGTCTTAGGACCCCAGGACATAACTAAAATCAGTGCATCCTGGATTTTTTTTTATCCTTGATGAATTATCCTGCCCATACAAATGTCTTCTCATATCCCATTTCATAATGTAAAAAGATACTCATGGTCTTAACTTGGTGTCTTTTGTAAATAACTGCTCAAAATTGCAGCAATTTTCACTCCTAAGACTTCTCCGTATGTAACAATTCACCATTACATTGCAAAACACTGATAAAAGCTCAGATCATTTAAAACATACTGCCGACTTCCTTAATCATAGAGACTGCTAACTTTCCTTCTGAAATATTACCATCAGGTTTTCCGCCTCTTTAGGTCTTCTATGCCAAACATTGGGTTGTTGCTTCTTTGATACTCATCTAACATAAACTCTTGTTCCATACGTACAGAAAAGTTGACAGATTTTGATACAAACCTCGTCTTTACCAAGACATATTTCCACATATCATTTGTGACCTGCTTGTGCAGGGTGAATCCTGGAATAGATCCTTTTTTCTTCTGTCTGAAAGTATACAGCAATATTATAATCAGCATTTTTGATTGCTGAAGAAGTTTCAAGTTCATAATTTTAAAAATGCATTTCTGTTTAAACTTTTGTGGAATGTTTTGGAAACTATTGAGCATAACTAAGTTTGAACTATCTATTTATAAAAATAACTGGAAGATATAGCCACACTTTCTTTATTGGTGCATTCATTTGTCATTTAGGAAATAGGAGGCTTCTCCTTGAAGTATTTTGTGCTTCTCTTATGACAGTCAAAAGGATGGAGCTCTGCCCTGCTGAAGTAGAAGGGACAGAGCATAAAATTGCAAGAAATCCAGAGCTGTGTGAGTTTTCCCAGGTATTTTTCATGCATCTTTACTTTCTGAAATATTTTATTTATCTTATTTATGAGAGAAAGAGAGAGAGAGACAGAGAGAGCGGCAGATATAGAGAGAGAGAGAGAGAGAGAGAGAGAGAGAGAGAATGGGCCTCCAGCCATTATAAACAAAGTCCAGGTGCATTCACCACCTTGTGCATCTGGCTCACGTGGGTTCTGGGAAATCAAACCTGTGTCCTTAGGCTTCGCAGGCAAGCACTTTAACTGCTAAATCATCTCTCCAGGCCTCATTTTTACTTTTATTTCTTCTTCCTCTCTTCATCTTACTCAAGCTTTTTCTGCTAGGTTCTTTTTTTTTTTTTTTTCCCATCTGTTTATCCAGTGACTTTGTTTATACATTCTGTAATAACTTACCTAATGATTTGAATATGAAAAAAATGTATTTATGAGGTGGCTGGTGGTTTATTTTTAGGCACTGTTTTGGGTTATGAGACAAAAATAACTTAATTGGTTGGTTTAAAAAATTATGACCCTGGATTTATTTAGTATAATGCATTACTAAAATAATTTACCAATCTGCAGATTTCAAATAAATCATATCTCTAGATGATAATTACAACAGAAGGTTTTACCACTTGGCCAACTTAAAAAGAAAGCAACAATAAATTATAGGTTGATTTCACTAAGTAAATTTATAATGTCTTTATTTACCAAATGGTAGCACAGACGTACTAGGTTTTTGTTTTCAATTCTGAGATACTGTCTTGTACTGGAAGATATGTGTGTGTGTGTGTGTGTGTGTGTGTGTGTGTGAGAGAGAGAGAGAGAGAGAGAGAGAGAGAGAGTCTGTGTCGGGGGGGCAGAGACAGAAAGGATAGAGAGATGCATATTTGTTATAATTTATTAGGGGCTAGATATAATTTAGTGGTTTTCTTATGTTAACCTTGAGGAATCATTTGTTCAAAGTATCTCTTTTGATCTTTTTAGCCATTTATTGGCCTGATCCTCTTGGTTAAGGAAGAAAGGACAGGGTTGGTTTCATGTTTAAAGTCCCCTTGGGCACAGTTGCTCCACAGTCCCTCGTGGCCAGTCCCAGTATCAGAGTTGATCGTAGCACTTTAGTGTCACCATGTACACTATGAGCTCTAGGACTTGAATCATGACAGGCTGCCATTGTTTTGAACTCCCGAATATATATCTTTAATTTCAGTTTCATCCTTGGCTTTATTTACTTAGAAGTGAAAGGGAACTCAATTTTTAGACAGGCACTTTGAGGGACAGCTTCAATTTTGTAAAATGTTTTGACCACGTGGCACACTCCTTACTTTCCTATAAATTTAAGATTATTTGATTTGATGCCAAATAGAAATAGGAAAGGGAAAAATTTTTCTAAGGAAATTAAAATAAATCTCACCCTCCTCCATGAAAACTGACTTAGAATTTTACTTTGCCGGTCTTATTTTTTTCACAGCTGGTACATAAAGAGCTTAGGGCTGTGTTTGATTTGCTGAGGATCCTTTAAGACATAAAGCTAGACCTTAAACATATTAAACCACTTTGATTTATTCTGCTGTAAAGTTGATCTACTTTGTGGTCAATCGTTTCATGGTATCTTGGCATGAGAATATAGTGTATTCTTAAAAATACAATAATTTGAAACTTGATTTATCTTTTTGGCTCACTTATTTGAACCCAGAGACTATTTCACATGGCTTGAAATGCCAGATTTATGTCATTCTTGGAAAACAGTGTGTTTTCTTGTTGTTGCGTATGAAACTCCACAATTAAGACCTTTTACCTTTATCTTAAAACCAGTTTCCATTTGCAATGATATTATAAACCAATGCATGGATGGTCATTATTCTTCTTAGAAATAAAATTTAAGATTTGTTTTCTACAATATGCCAGAGCTTTTGGATATAGTGACATATGGCATTATATGAGAAGAGAAAATCAGTTTGACTTTAAGATGGCATCTATGTAACTGAGGATAATTGGCAAATTACATATAATTGCCCAGTAATTGGTACACTAGGCTAATATAGTAATTAAGTTTAATATTATTTCTTCCCTCTTTTGTATATCCAAGTAAACTTTGTGGGTGGTTATAAACTCACAATATTCATTGATTTTTTTTTTGAAGCAATATATTATTTCCTGAGGCTCTTATGTGAATGACATTAAAAAAAAAAAGCACATTAAAATTCTGATACTTTCTGAACCATACTGTTTAGATACATACTATTGGGAATGGTACTTCAAATTGGGATATCCATTGTTTGCCTATTCAAAAAAAATGAATTCGCTAGTTTTATACATACTTTCTTTGTCTCCTCAAATTTAGTTATTTTATCATTTTAAAAAATTTTCTTCATTTTGGTAAACAGGAACTCTGTTTGTTTTAGCAATTATAAAGTCCAAAGACCTCTGTCACTTCAGAATAAAAACTGCCTGCATTTTACTGAGTTCTTTTACTGAGTCAACATCACCATCAAAGATTGGGCTCTTTGAGACTTTTTTTTTCTTCTCCTGAAGTAGAACTGGTCCAAGAAGAGTGTGGCTACTGTAGCTGCATCTTACATGGAAGTAACAATTCAATGGAAGTTTGTTCTCTTAAAATACCTTAGCATTTGAATAGTAAGTAGCTGTTACTGATGTCTTTTTCTTTTTTTTGGAGAGGGAGAGGAAGAGGAAGAGGAAGTCAGATAGAGATGGGTATGCCAGCAGCCTCTCAGCTGCTGTGAATGAAATCCAGATGCGTGCGCCCCCTTGTGGTCAAGTGCAGCATTGCACCCTTGCGTCATTGTGCCCTTGTGTCACTTTGCATCTGGCTAAACGTGGGACCTGGAGATTGGAATGGACATTCTTAGGCTTAGGAGGCAGGCACCTTAAGCTCTAAGCCATCTCTCCAGCCCCTTACTTGCCTCCAATAATAATTAAAAAAAAAAAAAAAAAAAAACATGTGTGATGATGTCTTAAGGCTGATAAATCCTGAGCCTACATATTCACGTTTCTATTTTAATGTTCTCTATCTGTCTGAACAGGGGAATGTTAGTGCACTGTTAGAACATTAAAAATTACCCCAGTAGAATATAGTCCTCTTTGCAGGATAAGAGGGAATTTACTTGATTCTTTCTGCATTGTTGCAAAAAATATATATTTTTTTGAAGAAATGTTACTTTTTGTGCCAGGGGTGGTGGTGCATGCCTTTAATGCCAGCACTCTGGAGGCAGAGGTAGGAGGATCACCATGAGTTCCTGAGAATACATAGTGAATTCCAGATCAGCCTGAGCTAGAGCGATACCCTCCCTTGAAAAAACAAAACAAAACAAAACAAGCCAAAAAACAAAATAAACAAACAACAGCAACAAAAAAAGAAATGTTACTTTTTACTACATATCAACTTTAAACTGCCCTTCTCATTCTTTGTGATGAAGGCAAAGAAAGATCTAATGTTCCAATTCTGAGAAGGTTCTTGTGGAGCAGTAGCTCAGAGGAAGAGCATGTACCAAGATCTGGCTTTATTTCTTAGAACAAAGACAGTGCGATCAGAAGAGTGAGAGCTGACTTTCCACAGGTTTCCAGAGCTGTCACAAAGGACCGCTCTGGGCCGTGCTAGGTTTGATTTGGAGCGCACACCTATGAAGACATTGTGGCACCCAGGGGCCCACACTGGTCACCTGCATCACTTGAGAATATTGTCTGGATGCGCATGAATGCAGCGTACTATGGCAACTGAGTAGAGGGTGATGTGTGGAAAGAGGTCATGAGTGGAGCTGCAGCAGGTCCGGACTCCAGAGCACATGGACAAGGACACGATGGGGTGAGACACCTTTCACTGGAGCCTTCCTGTGTGCCTCCTTGCTGTTCACACTTGGATGTTGACATTTGTAACACCATCTTACTCTCCGGTGTCATGGAAAAAGTGGGTCAAATAGGACAATTAGAGCAGAATAATACACAAATCTTTTGAAATCTTACTAACCTCGGCTTATTTGAAGAAAAGCCTGTTTTTCATTCTCCAGTGCCAATAATGGAAATGATGGCTTTCCTGGAAGAAAACCTTGCTATGTACTATGTAAGAATACTGCTGTGTACTTGCAGAGGTCCTCTTCCACGCCACAAAAGAAGACCTTGTATTCTTTCCCTAAGGGGTTTTTATTTCAAAAAATAAATAGGCGCTGGAGAGATGGCTTAGCAGTGAAGCCGCTTGCCTGTGAAGCCCAAGTACTCATGTTCCAATCTGTAGGTTCCACATAGCCAGATACACAGTAATGCCAGTGTGCAATATCACACATATGCACAAGGGGGCACAAGGGGGCGGACACGTCCGGCGTTCGTTTGCAGTGGCTGAAGGCCCTGGTGTGCCCATTCTCTCTCTCTGTCTCTGTCTTTCTCTCTCCCTCTTTCTCAGTCTCTCTCAAAATAATAAATAAATAAATTGTTCTAGTTGAATCATGTAGGATACTTGTGGCTCTGTATTATAGAAGACTAAGCTAGTAGAAGCATTAATAAAATGACAATTACTACTTAATGAGTCTTCAAAAATAAATTTGGTTATTTATTATTTATTTTTAAATGTTTTATTTTATTTATTTATTAGAGAGAGAAAGATAAAGCGGCAGAAAGAGAGAGAGAGAATGGGTGTGCCGGGGCCTCTAGCCATTGCAAATGAACTCCAGATTCATGCAGCACCTTGTTCATCTGGCTTACATGGATACTGTGGAATCTAACCTGGGACCTTAGGCTCTGCAAGCATGGGCCTTAACCACTAAGCCATCTCTCCAGTCATATTTATTTTATTTATTTTTTGTGGTGCTTTTTTTCTTGGCAAACGGAATCACGAAGGACCACCCCTCTTTCTACATCTTTGATACGATTTTATTGTTCCTAATATGCAAGTGATAAATCACTTTCAGATACTTTGGATTCAGGTTCTATATTGAACAGTTACTTTCTGATGTCACCCAGAAAATCCCTCTTAAGCATCACTGGCTCATGCTCAATGTCAGAATCAGTCCTTGCAGAGACACGCAAGCAGTGTGTGTGCATCTGGTGTCCTGGGCCTCTGGAGGGGAGCTGCGCAAAGTTGAATATTTGAGAAATCGTGATGGCCAGTGTCTCCCAGCTGCGTAATAGGTAAGAGAGGGCCTGTTGTTTAGTAGAGATGCAGAAGTAAGAAATTTCATTGGAAAAGTTAATCTTTAACTCGTTTTCTGGCTCATTTCTTGTGATTTTCTAGTGGTTCTAAATTTTTAGTACAGTGCTTGCTTTAAATCAGATCTTTCTTTCTTTCTTTTTTTTTCCCCAAATACCAAAAGTAGTACTTGACTCATTAGTCTAGCATCCTCTATGTAGGGCATTGGCGAATAGGATGTGTGAACAAGTAATGCTAAAATTAAGATAAAATAATACTTATATCCATAAACACATGGAGAAATTT
This sequence comes from Orientallactaga sibirica, assembly GCA_036365145.1. NCBI lineage: Eukaryota > Metazoa > Chordata > Mammalia > Rodentia > Dipodidae > Orientallactaga > Orientallactaga sibirica. The sequence goes on along the minus strand of JAEOAD010000040.1, from coordinate 9,268,344 downwards.
TCCAACACCCAGATATGTGTGTATCATCATTACATTTAGATGCATAGATTTCTGTAGTATAGCACAACTGAGAAATTCTAATAATTTAAAACAGAATTATTTTCCATTCATTTGCTGATTGCATCCCATTCTCTTGTCCCGTGTTCAGATACGGATGGCTATTTAGCCATTGACATCATTTATTCCATATAGGTTATTTGTAAGAATATTTTAGGTAATTTTTATTCATATTAACATCTCCTCAGAAATGTTAGCTTAATATATTACATAACATTTTCCTTTTTTCATTTCATGTTTGATGAATAAGGTACTTATAATTGTCAGAGACTTATGTAATTATGACATGAATAATTTTATTTCATTGGTCACTTGCAACAAAAGGATACTGTATTCTGCATACTAGATCATCGAGACATACATTATGGCAAGAATTATCTCTGTGATGTACTCATAATTTACAATATAGCATGGAAAGTCTTTTAGGGTTTAGTTTTAAAATAATTTTTCCTTACTCCATCAGAGTGAGAAATTCTGAATCAATTAAAAAATGAATCTCTCAAGAAAATATTTGGATATAAATGCACAAATGAAAACCGGGCATGGGCTGGGCGTGGTGGCGCATGTCTTTAATCCCAGCACTTGGCAGGCAGAGGTAGGAAGATCACTGTGAGTTCGATGCCAGCCTGAGACCTCATAGTGAATTCCAGGTCAGCCTGGGCTAGAGAGCGAGACTCCATCCCGAAACACCAAAGAAAGAAATAAAGAAAAAAAAAAAAAAGCAGCACAAATGATACTCTGTATGACTCTGATGTCTTTGTTAAGGGTGAATAAATAAAAATGGTCAAGAGAAAACAATGTCTCTTATGATCTAAGCCAATAATAAATCGAACACTGAAGAGCGTCTCCAGGCTGGGGATCACCAAGCTGAGCACTGTGCAACCGTGGCTCACAGTTTTCTTCTTCTTCTTCTTTTTTTTTTTTGGTGGGGGGAATTGCTTTACCATCAAATGACTTTTAGAAATATTACAGGAAATTATTGAAGACAACACTTAGTTCCTAAAATATGGTAATAACTTAATAACGTTCAGTACTTGTCATCATTTGACTTGTAAACCTTGAGGGAGACATACTTTGAGGTAGGAAAGGTTTTCAGGTCTCATTCTATAAAAATAGGAATATAAAAATGGAGATGGTCCATATGATAAATTAGTCTAATGATCAATGTCAAATCTGGGGGAAGATTGTGTGCCTGAAAAGCTTATGTGTGTTCTTTTTTTTTAAATTTTTTGTTTATTTTTTATTTATTTATTTGAGAGTGACAGGAAGACACAGAATCAGTCCTTGCAGAGACACGCAAGCAGTGTGTATGCATCTGGTGTCCTGGGCCTCTGGAGGAGCTGCGAAAAGTTGAATATTTGAGAAATCGTGATGGCCAGTGTCCGCGTAATAGGTAAGAGAGGGCCTGTTGTTTAGTAGAGATGCAGAAGTAAGAAATTTCATTGGAAAAGTTAATCTTTAACTCGTTTTCTGGCTCATTTCTTGTGATTTTCTAGTGGTTCTAAATTTTTAGTACAGTGCTTGCTTTAAATCAGATCTTTCTTTCTTTCTTTTTTTTCCCCCAAATACCAAAAGTAGTACTTGACTCATTAGTCTAGCATCCTCTATGTAGGGCATTGGCGAATAGGACGTGTGAACAAGTAATGCTAAAATTAAGATAAAATAATACTTATATCCATAAACACATGGAGAAATTTTCCAACACCCAGATATGTGTGTATCATCATTACATTTAGATGCATAGATTTCTGTAGTATAGCACAACTGAGAAATTCTAATAATTTAAAACAGAATTATTTTCCATTCATTTGCTGATTGCATCCCATTCTCTTGTCCTGTGTTCAGATACGGATGGCTATTTAGCCATTGACATCATTTATTCCATATAGATTATTTGTAAGCATATTTTAGGTAATTTTTATTCATATTAATATCTCCTCAGAAATGTTAGCTTAATATATTTCATAACATTTTCCTTTTTTCATTTCATGTTTGATGAATAAGGTACTTATAATTGTCAGAGACTTATGTAATTATGACATGAATAATTTTATTTCATTGGTCACTTGCAACAAAAGGATATTGTATTCTGCATAGTAGATCATCGAGACATACATTACGGCAAGAATTATCTCTGTGATGTACTCATAATTTACAATATAGCATGGCAAGTCTTTTAGGGTTTAGTTTTAAAATAATTTTTCCTTACTCCATCAGAGTGAGAAATTCTGAATCAATTAAAAAATGAATCTCTCAATTAAGAAAATATTTGGATATAAATGCACAAATGAAAACCGGGCATGGGTAGGCGTGGTGGCGCATGTCTTTAATCCCAGCACTTGGCAGGCAGAGGTAGGAAGATCACTGTGAGTTCGATGCCAGCCTGAGACCTCATAGTGAATTCCAGGTCAGCCTGGGCTAGAGAGCGAGACTCCATCCCGAAACACCAAAGAAAGAAATATAGAAAAAAAAAAAAAACAGCACAAATGATACTCTATATGACTCTGATGTCTTTGTTAAAGGTGAATAAATAAAAATGGTCAAGAGAAAACAATGTCTCTTATGATATAAGCCAATAATAAATCGAACACTGAAGAGCGTCTCCAGGCTGGGGATCACCAAGCTGAGCACTGTGCAACCGTTGCTCACAGTTTTCTTCTTTTTTTTTTTTTTTTGGTGGGGGGAGTTGCTTTACCATCAAATGAGTTTTAGAAATATTACAGGAAATTATTGAAGACAACACTTAGTTCCTAAAATATGGTAATAACTTAATAACGTTCAGTACTTGTCATCATTTGACTTGTAAACCTTGAGGGAGACATACTTTGAGGTAGGAAAGGTTTTCAGGTCTCATTCTATAAAAATAGGAATATAAAAATGGAGATGGTCCATATGATAAATTAGTCTAATGATCAATGTCAAATCTGGGGGAAGATTGTGTGCCTGAAAAGCTTATGTGTGTTCTTTTTAAAATTTTTTTGTTTATTTTTTATTTATTTATTTGAGAGTGACAGGAAGACATAGAAAGAGGCAAAGAGAGAGAGAATGGGTGCACCAAGTCCTCCAGCCACTGCAAACGAACTCCAGATGCATGCGCCCCCTTGTGCATCTGGCTTACGTGGGTCCTGGGGAATCAAGCCACGAACCGGGGTCCTAAGGCTTCATAGGCAAATGCTTAATCACTAAGCCATCTCTCCAGGCCCTTATGTGTATTCTTTAGGCCAGAACTTTAGATTCTTTGTCATAATCATTTTTTTCAGGGGGAGATGTACTGTTTTTCTTTGCTGAAGGTACTAATAATAATTAAATAAAAATGGTGCCATTTATTTATTTATTTATTTATTTATTTATTTATTTAGTTAGTTAGTTTCGTTTTTTGAGGTAGGATCTCACTCTAGTTCAGGCTAACCTGGAATTCACTATGTAGTCTCAGGGTGGCCTCAAACTCACAGTGATCCTCCTACCTCTGCCTCCCAAGTATGGGGATTAAAGGCGTGTGCCACTACGCCTGGCTAGAATGGTGGCATTTTGAATTATCATTAAAAGAAAAAAATATGCCTGATGAGATGGCTCACCTGTTCAAGGCATTTGCTTGCAAATCCTGATGGTGCAGATTATTCTGTTCTCCAGTTCCCAGGTAAAACAGATACACAAAGTAGTACCTGCACCTGGAGTTTGTTTATGCTGGCAGGAGGCCCTGATGTGCCCATATACTCTCTTTCTCAAAGCAATAAGTAAAAATCTTTTTAACAGTAAGGGATAAATATTATAATATAGCAGAGAAGAGCAAATGAGATGGAATCAATGTTTTTCAGTGTTCATTGGTTGCTACAACATTTACTGGTTAAAGCTATGAAGTCAGCTGGAGTTTCAGCAGAAAAAGCCGTAGAACTGATGGAGGGCCTAGAATCATTTCTCAGTGAAAACTGCCCTAAGCTTTAGTGAAGCACCCTCACTTTTCATTATCACTGAGGTATAAAATACCCTGGGAAAGAAGGTAAATTTAATCTTGTTTGTTTACTTTAATGAGAAAGTGCTCTAGATTTGATGACCAAAAGAAAATATAATAACATAAAACAAACGGAGTTTTGAGGCAGTCATTGTATGATGAGTATCATGAATTACAGTTTATGTGAAAGACACTGATGGTGTCTGGGAATCAGATCATTGTTCAGCTAGCTAGCTAGCTTGCACATGCATGCAATTATCTTTTGTTTACATAGAAGCATGTATGTGTGTGCATGTGTATATAATCGACACTCCTTTTTTAATCGGCCTGTTTCAAGACCGCTTGAAGCATGGTCCATTCATGACTGTGTAACCCAGCCAGAGTGTGGTTTTATCAGGGTGAAAAATGCCAATGGTGAAGAGAATGCCTAGGGGTTTTTCTTTGTCAATACCAAGGTTCTAGGCCTGGAGTCAGAAAGAGAGAGAATTGGCAAGGCCCTGAGGTAGCTGGGAGGCAGGAAATAAGGCACTTTTATAAAAACGGAGATCTTAGGTACATTCCACATTCTCTTTGATGTCTCCGCTCAGAAAGCTCCTGCCTTCAGATTGCAAAGAGAACCTTCTTGACCAGCAAGGCAAAAATCATTTTAACAAAATGGACCCTTGAGGAGCTTGACTTTGTCTTCTGACTTGTCATTTCCTATGATCCCCTTTCCCATCTGATGGTTGAGAGGGAGTTCGCAGACTGTTCCAGCCAGTCATCAAATGCTGGACACTCGGGTCAGCAGAGCAGGCTGAGTAGGATGAGTGCTGGAGGACGTGGGCCCCACGGGGGAGAGCTGGACGTTCGGTGGAGGGTCAGAAAGCAAGGCCGGGAAGAAACAAGCTCCCGTGCTTGTTAGCAGGAGCCACAAGCACTTCCTCAGAGAGGGGGTTATAGTCCCATTTCTATTTGCAATTTCAAACCAGTCTCTCTCTCTTTCTCTCTTTTTTTTTTAATTTGAGAGAGAGAGAGAGAGAGAGAGAGAGAGAGAGAAGAGAGAGGCACCCCAGCTGCCTTTCAGCCACTGTGAATGAACTCCAGACACGTGCGCCCCCTTGTGGGCAAGTGCAGCATTGCGCCCTTGCATCACTTTTTGTGCCTGGCTAAACGTGGGATCTGGAGAATCAAACAGGTGTTCTTAGGCTTAACAGGGAGGCGCCTTAACTGCTAAGCCGTCTCTCCAGCCCTAAAAGCAGTCTTTCTATAGGTTGTTGACAGGGAGTTGTATAAGGCATGATTTCTGCCAGGATTTTTTTTTTTTTTAAATACAACTGTTGAATAAAACTTTTTTATTTTAAATTTCAACTAAATGTCATGCAATTTCAAAGATTTTTGCATAGACACTTCTAAAGTAGATTTATTCCAAAGTGATATAAAAACCATTCTTTTCCTATAAATACAAATGTACTGAGGGTAGAAGTCCCAATAATTTAGGTTTATGACTTCAGTTGCTTTGATAAATGCAGTTACACCGAATATAGTGTCAGTCCATACCTTATCTGTATGTTCCTTATCACAACAGAGTTTGCTCATGAGAAATTAATGGATTCAGAGATGTATGTTGATATTTGATAAGGCTGTATTTGTGGATAATGTAGATAAAAGTTAATAGAGAAGCATATTCCTAAATATTCATAAAAATTAATAAGCCAATCTAATAACAGATCTGTTAATAAAATTTTAGACTTAGCAAATAGTAAATATTGAACAAGTATCAACCAACATGGGATCAATTTTAATTCCCAACTCTGGTACTCTAGTTGTGTTACCTAGAACATGCCACTCCCTCTCTCTAAGCTAGTTTTCCCACTTTATAAATAAGGAAAGTTATCTAGCAATTTTTAAAAATTTTATTTATTTATTTACTTATTTATTTGAGAGAGAGAGAGAGAGAGAGAGAGAGAGAGAGCTCCAGGACCTCCAGCTACGGCAAATGAACTGCAGATGCATGTACCACCTTGTGCGTCTGGCTTATGTGGGTACTGGGAATTGAACCTGGGTCCTCAGGCTTTGCAGGCAAGCATCTTTACTGCTAAGTCATCTCTCCAGCCCTATCTTACAATTTTCTAAGAAAAAAATAGGGATGAATCTAAGAGCATTTACACAATGACTAGAACATATTGTCCTGTAAGCATTCCATGTTCTCTGTTGCAATCACATTTTAGCATATCTGAAGTTAGGTACGTCTTGACAATCAACAGTGTATCAGTTTAATTGGCAATTTATTTTTTTCTTAATCTTACATAAAACATATCAGAGTCACTAGATGGTTGCTGAAATATGATTCACACATGAAATACCTTTAATTAGGACCTTTATTTTTGTTAATTGCTACCTGAGTCTAATATAACTTATTTTGTAGTTTTACAATTAGATTTTTAAAAATTTTTAAATAATTTAATTAATTTATTTATTTGGGACAGAGAGAGGGAAAGAGAGAGGGACAGTGAGAATGGATGTGCTAGGGCCTCTAGCTACTGCAAACGAACTCCAGATGTGTGCTTCCCCTTGTGCATCTGGCTTATTGGGACCTGGAGAATCGAACCAGGGTCCTTAGGCTTGGGAGGCATGTGCCTTAACTGCTCAGCCATCTCTCCAGTCCTAGATTTTATTTTTTAAAATATTTTATTTATTGATTGATTGATTGACGAGAGAGAGAGGGACAAAGAGATAGGAAGAGGCAGATAGAGAAGAATGGGTGTGCTGGGGCCTATAGCCATTACAGATGAACTCCAGATGCATGTGCCACCTTGTGTATCTGGCTTATCTGGGTATTGGGGAATCAAACCCGGGTCCTTAGGCTTTGCAGGCAAGCACCTTAACCATTAAGCCATCTCTTCAATCCCACAATTAGATGTTCTATATAATGTGTATGACAGGTCTAATTAATATAAATAAATATAAAAGCACAAACTTTTCATAAGTATAAAAGCAAGCAATTGCTATTGCAATTTTTGGTCTTTATTTATTTATTTATTTATTTATTTATTTATTTATTTGATACAGGGAGAGAGAGAGAGACAGAGAGAGAGAGACAGAGAGAGAGGGAGAAAGAATGGAATGCCAGGGCCTCCAGCCACTGCAAACGAACTCCAGACTCATGTGCCACCATTGCATCTGGCTTACGTGGGACCTGGAGAATCAAACCCGGGTCCTTTGGTTTTGCAGGCATGCACCTTAACTGTTAAGCCATCTCTCTAGCTCCCTATTTTTTTTTAATGTATATTTTCTCTTCATCAGCATTCCTATATAATAGGTATTTTCCAAATACTACTTAAGGGAGTATGAATTAATAATATCATCAATATAGAATTGATGGCACATTCTTTTTGTATTGTAGCATTTCCCTCCTGCAGCCAATTGGAGGAAAGTGCTCATTTTAGCTTGCAGTTTTGAAGGAAAGTTCACCATCGCAGGGAAAGAACAGGAAGGTGCCTTGTTGTGTATCAGTTAGAAGGAACCAGTAATGTGAGCTACCTAACACTTACTTGGGGGGCTGGATTATCAAATCCCAGCCCCAGTGACACACCGCTTCAAGCAAGGATCCACTTCCCTAAGGCTCCACCAGCTGGGGATTGAGCATAAGGCTTAGTCACAAACACATGGGGCCATAGGGGACATTTTACATTCAAACTACCACAAGTATATATTATGTATCTTTAAATCTTTTGGTAGGTCTTATGTGTTCTTAATTTAACTTTCCATGGTTTCTCTTCAAAGGTGGTTTGATGTCTGGTGGCTATATTGCATGAGTTTGTATAATTTACAAGCATAATAGGAAAAGCATATTTTGAAATTGGTGCTCTTTAATTTTTCAGAACAGAAACAAAAGTACAGCCAGAGTAGCAGCATTGTTTTTCTGTCGCTGCGTTAAATTAGGTGTCAAGGGAGACTCCTATCTGGAAACAGAGTTGAAAACAGAACCGGAACGTGGCAGGCTGAGGTTCACAGGAAATGAAACAGAAAGCCCAGTGAGTTCTCAGAACAACTTTCTCAGTCTAGCTGCTAACTTGGGGCTGGGAATTAAGAGAAATGCATGGCCCTTCATGTCTGCACACCAAGGCCCAGGCTCCAGGGAGCCCTGGATGCTCTGGTGTGCCTTTCAACAGATTTGTAAATTCAGTAGACATGTGAAATAAAAAATCCGCAGTTTGGAGTTAGGGTGTCGTCTTATAGTTGATGGAGAAATTGCTTAAGGATTTAAAATACATCCACTGTAAGGATGAGAGATTCTGGATTCGAATTAAGGGATTTACTTGGTTCTTTCCCAGAAAACCAAGATTAGTTCATGTCAGAACACAGTGCGTTAAGAAAGTGTAAATAACAAAAGGCTTTACTTGAAACTTAATTTGAAAATAAAGATTCATGTTTCCCAAATAGCTTATCATTATAAAATATAATTTTGTGTGTATTCATGTCTAAAAGTGAGTATCTTTGCACCAAGCAAAATATGTTCAGTTATGTTTATCAAACATTACCTTGTGAAACAGCAATGCTCATATTTATGTTTCCATTTTGACATTTTAAATTTACATTAGTTATATTTATGTAAATAAAATTCTATTAGGATGTGAGTAGGCATACTTAAGTTCATAGCCACACTGCATCTAATACATGGGTACTGTGTCATCCAACATCATTTCAAAAAGAAAGACAGCAGTAGAAGGAGCTATTTGAACAGATCACGGCTCCATAATGTGTTTTAAAGGACATCAGGATACTTGTCCTGTTCTATTTTTAGTGAAATGTTTTTATCTCTTACTGTGTTTGAGTAAAACTCCATCACAATCACATGTGTATAGAAAACACATGGAGCCTATGTAAAGTTGGCGTCTCTTCACATTTATAGGCATTTATTGACTGGCAAAAGCATGTACTACTATCCAGAGCTAGAACAACTTTAGAAGCGATAAAAACACTAACATTTTATTTTATTAAGCTGAAGGGATGGCTCAGTGATTGAGGCCCTGTTTTCAATGCCTGATAGCCTGGGTTTGATTCCTCAGTGCCCCCGGAAAGCCACATGCACAAAGTGACATAGTCACTTGGCGTTTGTTCTCAGCAGCTTGAGGGCCTGGCACGCCCATGCTTTCTCACTGTCTCTCTCCCTCTCTTTCTCCCTGGGTTTGCAAATAAATAAATACAGGTTTAAAAACAATTAAAAATTATTTTTATTACCCTCAGTGATGAAAAATTTCCTCACTTTTTATGTTGTCTTGAATAATTTTAGTATTTATTCATACCTAGAGATACTTTTTTTTTTTTTTTTCTTGTTTATGCCATCACATAAACACTGCAAAGGCGTAGGTAAAGGAGGACTGATGGATGAGACAGACGGAAGCAGGGGTTGGGCTTCCTCTGTTAATGCATCCATATATGCCAACACGCCAATAAGATGCGAGGATTTGGGGATGTCCTCCGGTGCTCGTCTTTTGAATTTAAAGAATTATATCCACAGAGCAGAGGATAAAGTTTATAGATTTTGTTAGATTATAGACAGAAATTAACAAAAAGAAGGAAAAGAGAGCTCATGCCCAAGAAGAGACGTGAGTAGGGTTCCCAGAAATGGGGAAGCCTGGAACTTAAGGGGAAAATGCAGAGTTCTTATCCTAGAAGACACGTGGGTCTTTGCGAAGCCCAGAATTAAGGAAGGAGGAGATAGTACCAGAGGCTCCTGCCAGTGAGCACGACAGGAGCTCTGAGGCCACCTAGAGATCTCGCTTGGAGCCATTTCTGCATTCTGGATGGTGGATCAGGAATCAGAATCTTTCTTGAAGGGAACGATTGCCCTGTCCGAGGAGAGACTTCTTTCTAGGGAGGCCTTCCAGTTGAGTCCAAGGACAGACAGACACAGGATGAAACTCCTTATTTCAAGCACAGCCTCAAGGACAGCATATTTTAATTTCAGAGCCCTGTCCATGGTCCAGTGTCCAGGGAGGGATTATGCAAGAGATCCCAGGCTGGTGAGCCACAACTATTGGGTCCTTATCCAATTTAGTAAAAAACTGAAAAGAAAAAAAAGTAAAACAAGAAAAAAAAAGTAAAAAACTGAAAAGAAAAAAAAAAAACAGAACCCAGACAAAGGTAAATTATGAAATATGAGATTATTTTAGGGAGAATTAGAATCCAGGGTGTTGCAGACAGCTTCAGGTTCGCTGAGATGAACTTCCAGACCAGGCACAGTTATGGAGGAAGGGATATTATTTATTGAAGCTTACAGATCCAGGGGAAGTTCCATAAAGGCAGGAAAAGCGACCTGCTCTCCACAGGACCAAGCAGAGAGAGAAAAGCCAACCAGCCACCACAGCACACAGAGCAAAACTACAGCCAAAAGGTCACACAGCACACTTCAGGAACTCCTGCTAGGCGCATTTGCATATCTTTACAATGGAATCTCAAACCCACACCATTAACACCTTAAGACCGGCCCCCAGTGACATTGCCTCTAGCAAGGTGATTGCAGATGCAAACTATAAAATAATAAAACACTGAATATATTGGGGGACATATATTCAAACTACCACACAGGGGAAGGCTAGCTGGAAGACTCAAGTCAGAAGGGGAGTTGTCTTGCCTGACTGGAAAGGGAGAGGGGAGAAAGGAGACGTAGGTGACTGTCCATAGGCGAAGCCTGTGGAGAAGGCACACCCATACCCACACACAAGGCAGACCATGACGTCACCTTCACATAGGAGTCAGAAAGGGTTCACTTCTTAACGAGAGATCAAACATGTTAACAAGACGAGAAAGCATCGGGAAAACCAAATACATGTAGGAAACAAACAGGAAAACACCCAGACAAAAAGAAGTGCCCTTCCCCCCCTCATCCCCCAGCCAGGCTAGGAAGCAAGGAGAGAGAGACTTACACACTGGTGTTCGGGCAACACTACAGGACGGAGAAAGTCAAGAGGAAGAGAAAGCTCACACACCTGGTTAGGCTCCTTTATACAAATCAAGTATCAAATGATGATATGCCTTGCCATCAGACTCAAGTGTGTAAGGGTCCTGATTGGCTGGTGAACCCAGGAGTTGGACTCAGGAGGGGCCAGCCCACCTCTATGTGCTAACCTGAGCCATCCTGGATGATCCTGGAGAAGACGTAGGTTCTAGTCTTGCCAGGGCAGGCAAGGTGGCATCCATGTAGTCCTTGGTCCTGGCTGACTGACTATAAAAAACATTTTTCTGGGGCTGGAGAGATGGCTTAGTGGTTAAGGCATTTGCCTGCAAAGCCAGAGGACCCAGGTTCTATTCTCCAGCGCCCACCTAAGGTGCACATGCATCTGGAGTTTGTTTGCAGTGGCTGGAGGTCCTGGTGCACCTTCTCTCTCTCTCTCTCTCAAGTAAATAAATAAAATATATTAAAGAAAAACCTTTATTCTGTTTCTCCTTCACTGTAACCCCTAAACTGCTCCAGAGTCTTAAAATCTTAACTTTCTTTTGTTGCTTTCTTGTACGAAGGTCAGGTTATCCCAGTCTCTCATTTCCAATGTGAGGTTTGTGTACGATACACTCTGTAATGTTCTTCCTACTTCTCAGCCCTTGCCCCACCCATACTGTTGGCCCATAGACAGTGGGCTTGCTGTCTACAGTGTTTGTATGAGCTTGCTGTCTGCAGGGTTTGTTTGTATGGGCTTGCTGTCTGCAGTGTTTCACAAGCACAGTCCTGACAATGAACATGCTGTGCATAAGGAAGCTGGTATCAGATAAAGCAGTTCTTCCACGTTAGGCATCTACTGTACATTATAGGCTGAGGTGTGAGTCATTTTTTATTTCTTCTATGATTTGGGATAGTATTGTTGCAAATCAGCTGAAATATTATTTTAATTGAGTATGTAAAAGATAACCATGAAACTGTCCACTTAAGAGTTACTGAAAATGTCCCTCTTTTCTTTTACATGCTTTATAAGAAATGAATGGAGGTACCAGTGTCATGAGAATATCATAATGATATTGAAAGGAGCCGAATCAGATTAGCTGCATTTAGACATGTTAACCAGTGCGCCTCGTCCTTGTCCTGCCTGAGCTCTCGAGCTGCTTGCTGATTGTGTTTGTAGAGATAACCCTTAATTCCTCTGTATCCTGTTTTTGAATCATTTCATTAAACAAAAGCCGTTGAGTCTTCCTTTGTTGCCAAGAACAAATGGCTAGATTTTAGCTACTTTTGTTATTCACGAATCCGCAGCCTTTCCGAATTGAATTGATCACTCCCAAGCTCTCCTCTGCACACAGTCAGGCATTGTGTCAGCAGCTGCCCAGGGCGCCTTCCTGCAATCCATTCAGCCAAATAATAACCACCAGGACGACCATTTCTACATTAAAAATAATAATATGATCAAATCCTCAAATAGCACAGTGCTTTATTTTTGTAGTTAAAAATTAATTACTTAGATTCAGTAGAAGTCCCATTGTGCACTTTGACAGGTAGGCAAAAGCAATATCTGGGTTGAAAATTAAATTGATTCGATTGATATGTTTTCATAATAGAGAAGGTTATAAAGGGTTCCATTTCGAAGTAAATGACTGCAGATGATTTATGAGAGGCCACCAGAACTGGATCAGATGTCACATTTTATTTTTTTCTTTTAGTTGAGTGACTGAGCAATGAGAAGTATAATCATTTGAATAATTATAAATTTTGAAATCCCATTAAGCACAGAGGTAATCAAAGTCTGCCTTTTATGTATTCAGGAAAATATGCACAGTTACTATTAACTCTTCAGAATATATATATGCGTGTGTGTACATATACATGCACACATATGTACATACATACATCAGAACATGGTTATCTGGAATTGTGACCTGTCCTTTCTACTTTTCTGCCACTAGGCATGTCTCTGCATGTCTCTTGGCTGTCTTCTGTGAGGGGTTGGTTCTGTCATTCAGTGAGACCCAGGTGTTGGGGAGATGGAGATTGCTCCTTATACATGAAGATCCGTGTTTATTGGGAGAACATCACAGCGTCACTGTTTCTAGAGCTGACTTTCATAGCATTCCTGTGTGTTATCAGCTTCTCCTTATTTTCTGCCCTTGATCCTGTTGTTCTCCACTGATCATATCTTCCATGAAAGCCCACGTCACTGCCACCACCCTCAGCTCCTATTTGAAAAATAAATGAGATGAGATGTGGTGCTAATGTACACTGTTGGTTCCCTGGCATTTTGTTTGTAGGCATTTAAGGAAACAGCTGCATCACTGTCTGCACGGTGGGCCTCCTCTGTCTGACTCCTTCTTTCTTACTGTTTTACTGTCAGTATCAACTTGAATTTCCATCCATGTGAATTGAATTTCAGTTACAAGAAAATAGAAATCATTAGATGAGTTCAAAACTTTTTACTTTCCTTCCATTTACATGTATCACTAATGCCCAGATAAATGACTTACATTTTCTCAATTATTGGCAAAAGATCAACCATGGATACTTCACAGTTCATTAGCATATCAAAAGTGATGGAGACCACTACTTAAAAGGTTACCCAGGGAATGTCAGTTTTTATGGTAGAATATCTGTGGAGCACCCATTCTTTTCCATTATCGTCCAGTTCCCACGTTACTGTCTTATTCATCTGCACATATTAGGGCCTAGTTTTCTACTTGTAGACAAGTGGTATTACCAGACTAAACAATAGGTGTTTTATAGGTTACAGATGTATTCATTAACATTATTCCTAATGGATAATTCTCAGTTTTCTCATTTTTTAATGAACTGAACTTGAACTTTTATAACTTCTTAAAATTCATGTCCATTGGATCACCCACTGTACATATATAATGCTAGCATTTACCTTTGTTTAATGCACGTTTCTAGTGTCTGTGGCTCCCCTGCCCCCGTGGTACATTATAAATATATCTAAAGGGATACTTGATTTTTGCAATGGCTTGAAAACCTGCCACACAACTCTAAATGCATACTCTAATCTTCCATATCGGAGTGATACAGAATTGATATGGAACTGGAATAGGCCAGCCTAATGAATGCCAAGCTTAATGTACAATCTACATTTTGAATAAATCATACAGGAAAATGCAGGGTGTGTAAATTACACAGCCATCATAAATCCGTGTCCCTTGGATGGCTGTGTATTACATAAGTGGTAGCAGTGCAGGGGCGGTAACATACTTGATAGACTGAGACATACTCAGTGAGGTGAGCAGGTGCAGCTGAGAGATAAACAGGTAAAGTGTTTGGAAAGGAAATGCCCAGAATATTAGGCTGGAAGTTGAGTACACAATTACGTGTTCATGGGCGGTGGGTATCTTCCACAGAGGGGTGGAGGGCTGTGATGGTGCAGGCTGATGTCCACTGTATGATTCTCGGATACTAATAGCTTCTACTTGCAGACTTGCTGAAGTATGCAAGAATGAGTTGTCAGAACTCTAGCGTAAAATAATTTCTTAATAAAACACTTGAGCTCACCAATATATCTGTAGAGCATGGTGTTGGTTCCAATCTCAGTTTTCTGTTTAAAACTTTTCTGGAGAAATACCTGTTGTCTCTTAATTTTTTTTTTTTTTTCTCCATGGGCAACCATTTTATTAAAACTACACAGTACTATCTGACTATTCACTTTTTTTCACTTGTACTAAGTGAGCAAACAAATGAGCCATCAATAATAGGATGGTGAGTTTAAAAATAGCAGTTTTGAAAATATTATCTATATTGGTGATATAAGTTTTATGAAGACATGTGGATACTTTTTTAAAAAAGCATCCCCCCTTCTCCCACAGGATCCTATTAACTGCCAGGAAGTTTTGCCAAACAGATTTTTAAGGGGAAAATGAGGTATTCTAACTGTCCAAATGTTTTCTCACGTTTCAAGCAAGCAGCTGCTGGGAGTCCATGCCAGTAGTAAACCTTTCCGGCAGCATGTGAGCAGCTGCCAATCTTATGTCAATATTTTAGACACTCTCGCAACCATCTTCACTGGTGTGAACATTTTCTCCTTCCCCCACCGGCCAGCAGCTCTCTCTTTGTGATGCTGGGCCTCTTTTTACTCCCCTAGTGGTGAAGTAGCTAAGTGAGCATTTTTTGGTAGGGATTTCCTTGAAGACTAGAAGAATTAATCTTAGTTCCTTCTAACTGGCAAAGAAGACAAATGTGAGGTTGCGGAGATTGCTCAGTGGTTAAAGCCACTTGCTCGCACAGGCTGGTTGTCTGCGCGCAATTCCCCAGTACCCAAAAAATCCAGACACACAACATGGCAGACAAATGTGAAATCATAATAAGCATAAAGAAAATATTCCACTTAAAATATTAAAAACAGTTCAGCAAATATTTGAATGGTGAATTTATTTAGCGCTTTCTTCTAAAGCTTAAAAAAATCTTTCCAAAATGAATCAAAGCCCGTAAATTTAATTTCATAAATATACAGATCAGGTTTGGCAAAGGAAAGAATTTAATGCCTAGAAATTAGAGCTTTAATCGATCTGTTAACTTTTTAAACAGACAACAATATTCTAGATGCCTTCTACATGGTGATGTTGAAAGCGTATTATATCTGGTCCCATGAAGTGTTCTCCAACAGGCACAAAAGTCAGAAGCACACGCTATGCACTGAGAAAACAAAATTCTCATAAGCTTTTGTTTGCGAACAAACTAAATGAAATCTCTGTTTCTGAAAATGAGCAAACCTTAGATTGTATTGAAAGAGTCAAAATGGGAATAGGATAGGAATAAGAAAGCAAGAGATGGGGCTGTAAGTAGAAGTGGGCTCACCTGAGGCCATGGGTATGTTTGGAGAGCGAGAATTTTCTGAGCCTAAGGAGCTGATATGCAGCCCACCAATGGTGACTTGAAACACATTTTCTTCTCATTTAAACAAAAAAAAGTAGATACTTGAAATTATTTTAAATTAATGTTTAACAGTTTGTGAAACAGCATTGACTTCACTATCAAGGATTAATTCCACTTACAAGTGTTTATTTGAGCATTTTGTTTTTCACACCGGAAACTACTGACATGCATCATTATACATGTTGACACATGCTTAATACAGCCCACAAACAAAATTCTCACTCAGTATTCACTTCAGATTATGAGATGCAACTGAAGAGGAATATGGTTTTAAAAGTGTCACTAGAGTTTGGGAGATGGCTCAGCAGTCAAAGGTGTTTGCTCGTATGAAAAGCTTGTTGGCCTGGGTTTGATTCCTCAGCAACCCTTGTAAAGCCAGAGATGTACTCACTTGCAGTATCAAGAGACCCTTGCGCATACATGCAAATGTATGTATGTATACACATGTACGGGAAAAGATTTTTTTCTTTTTTTTTTTTTTTTTTTTTGGTTTTTCAAGGTAGGGTCTTACTCTAGCTCAGGCTGATCTAGAATTCACTCTGTAGTCTCAGGGTAGCCTTGAACTTACGGTAATCCTCCTACCTCTGCCTCCCGAGTGCTGGGATTAAAGGCATGCGCCACCATGCCCGGCCTAAGAAATATATTTTTTTAAAGCCATCAACAGTCCTACCTAGGTGTGGACCCTGTGCATTTAACAACTGATCTTCCAGGCAAGCTGGTTCCACCACAGGTGCAATAATGGCATGGATGATAATGGAGCCATACCCCACTTTCTGATTGGATTTCAGAATTACTGCACAGGCGGGATTTCATGCCTTGTACTCTAACCCTGACCACAAGCCTATGTCTGGGAACCAGGACTAGGAAGGTAACAGCTACTGAGGGTTAAGCTAAACAGACATCAATCAAACCACTTCCTAAAGATGGCTGTTTCTTCCCTAGAGTAGTCCTCATTGAAACCTCAGTTACACAACTTTCCTCTGACAAAGGCAGTGGTTAATACAGAGATGCATAGCTGGTACACGTGACTACTGTGTGCTCAGCTTCAAATGAAGCATTTGACCACCCATCCCCCCAACCAAGGCTGAAGTAACATCATGGAAGAGGGGGCAGAGCATATGTAAAAGCAGTAGGGTGGGCAGGAAGGCTAAGAAATTCCGTCTTCTGTACGTAACATGACTCCTACCCTCATACACTCACAGTAGATGTGGTTTGCAGCACATGTCTGAGCCCGTCAGTACTTCACCGTCACTGAAGGATGGATACATCAGACCCCAGACAGCCCAGACGACCTAATGACTGCCAACAGTTGCTGGGAGAAGAAGAGTCACATTCATCAGTGGCGTAGACCCTGGCTCGCTGCCCATTCCATGGTAAATAACCTTCTACCCCTGATCATGAGAGCATCCCTAATGTAACTCAGTGTGTTAACAAACAGGCAAGGAAGTAAGCCGGGTATTAATGTGGAAGGAGAAGGCTGTTAATCGGGTGGGGAGAGGGATAACAGGAGGCAGTTGAGGGATAGAAATACGATTGAAATACGCCATATCCTTTTAAGAGAATGTCAGAATTGGAGAAATAAAAAAATTTTTAGAACCCTTACAGGGAAGTTGAAAAGCAGATGTAATCATGTCAGAATGTCATTTTTAGTATGGTAGCTATCAGTACTATCTCCTTGATAATTTATACCAGTTTATTTGTTTATATAAACTGTACAACACAAAGCATGAATGAATTCACCAAAATGGTAATTGGTGTGACTATCCAAATTGAGTGCACGTGTCAGTGTGCTTAACACAGTACCTCGCTTCACGGGAGGACAGTAGCTTGGTGACCAGTGCCGAGTGGTTCAGTTTCAGAAGCCAAGGTGATGGCTTGCCCGCTTTAAAATTCCAGGTCAGGGCTGGAGAGATGGCTTAGTGGTTAAGGCGCCCGCCTGCTAAGCCTAAGAACCCGGTTCCAATCTCCAGGTCCCACATTTAGCCAGATGCAGTGACACAAGGGCGCAATGCTGCACTTGCCCACAAGGGGGCGCACGCATCTGGATTTTGTTCACAGCAGCTGAGAGACTGCTGGCACGCCCATCTCTATCTGTCTCCCTCTCCCTCCCTCTCTGTCTGTCTGTCTCTCTCTGTGTCTCTCTCCAAAAATAAATAAAAATAAAATTCCAGGTCAACCCTACCTAGCTGTGTGGTCTTCAGGTCCACACTTTCCCCTTCCCTGTCAGTTTTCTCATCTGTAATTCAGGGGTAGAAGTCTGTCCTTTGTATGATGCTGTGAACATTAAGGCCTGAGTGGGGGTTAACAGTTTAGAATGGCATCCTAAGCTTGAAAAATTATATTTAAATGTTGGTAGTAGGGTCTTTCTGATCCATTTAGTCTTCTATTCCCCTATTCACTAGCATTTTATAGTACATGGCCATTTATAATTGATTTATTTATTCACTTTTTAAAATGTTTACTCAAAAGCAGTTGTGACAGAAGCTATTGCTGGAAAATACCAGTCGTTTTCTCTGATTGGATACTTATACTTTTATTATAAACACTAATTTGTTAGATAGTTATACATCTCCAGATAAAGTAAAATATCTGAATGGGGAGATAATTCACACGTTTCTCTGGCAGGTCTTTTTTTTTTTTTTAAGTTCTCTTGAACATTTTACGAACTATATGAATCATTCTATAAACAGTTCCAAATACTTTGATTCTATCATTGTATTTCCTAAATCCTACCGGATACAGTAAACATGTATTTTACAGTAGAATAAAGCTATCTGAAACTTTGCACAGCCAACCATTCAAGGCATGCGTTTACATCCAGCTCAGCGTCCCTGCTGCGTTCACAAGAAGCAGTGCTGGCTGCCTTGTTTGTTCAGTGTGAGCATGCTTATTGTCTGACGTGGGAGCAGCTGGGAGCACTGTGCACAGATGTGACAAACTCTCCAGGTACATGAGCAACACCATGCGTGTGTCAGCTGGTGATCATTGTGTCACACTTGTGCCGTCCTCCCCTGCCTTGTTCCTCTCCACAGCGGTAAAGGAGGCCGTGTGTTCAGTGGGTTTCCCTTTGCTTTGGGTAATTCATTCTATCTCTGTTCCTCATTTTGAAGTGAAATGCCATTTGATTCCACTCCAGGAGCTGTGCAGTTCTCAGGGGGAATACGCATTGTGCTATTGTAGGTGTAATTCCCTGGGGACCTTCCAGTTTGTTTGTGTGTGTTATGGAGGATGCTGATTAAATAGCCTGGTCTCCCCTATATAAGTTATGCTTCTGAAAAGCAAGCCCTTGACTGACACTGGGCAGTGAGGTAACCCAACACCATCATGTTTTCAAATACTAACAACATTTGTTTTAAGTATGTGCTTGACCTTTTAGTACCCTGAATGTTAGATAAGATTTAGGTTTCAAGGTAGCTGGACAACTTGCATTAGGCTTTTAACATTATTAAATGACTCTTAAATTGTGGTCGCTCTTTGGGTCTTTCCAAAGGTTGTTCAAGTTTAAAGTACAAAAGACCCCGACTTTGGGGTGTGATGGCCACGTTAGATTAGCTCTGTTTAGGCTCATGACTTGACAGGGTCTGAGGCAAACTTTAATACGGAGTATTCCTTCAGCCGCACTAAGTGACTGTTGTCTTGGGGCAGCGTGGGCTCACTCTGACTGGCAGAGGGCTAACTCTGACAAGGTTTGCCAACTTTTAGAATGAAATAGAGCATCTAGATTCTCCTTGTCTATAAAAGTATTGGGAACTCAAAATTGTTTTTCTTTTCCTGTAAAGGTTCTTGAACAGTGATGTACATATTATTCCAGAAAATCTTTCAGTTTTCTAACTCTAGGGTTAGCCCCTGCTTTTCAAAATCAATATACAATATTTTCATGCATGAAGTGCACTCGTGAGCGATCCTTCAGAGTTCAGTTTAACTCGGTAGCGCCCATCCAATTTAAGGGTTAGGTCATTTCCCTCCAGAAAGCACCTGGATTCTTCCGTTGTAACTTTCCCCTTATCCTCACTTATAGAGCCACTTTCTAGAACTTTCAGAGACCAAGCTCTCTCTCTGTGTCTCTCTCTGTCTTTCTCTCTCTGTGTGTGTGCCTGTGTGTATAATTTCATATGTCTATCTCAATCACCCTCCACATTATATTTGAGGAGAAGTCACAAATTCCACAAGTCAGCAAGCCTTTTTCTCTGCTTGCCTGTGCTAGGAATACAGGCACCTGCACTGCACTGCACCTAGCTTTACCTGGACTCCGGTCTTTATGTTGGTACTTACTGTGTGCCGAACCATCTCCCCAGGGTGGAACAACAGGACTTTATACAAGATGAAACTCACGCATTGTAGGTACTATTGGCAATGTCCTTTTATAAGGCCAAATGAAATACTTTTCCTCCGTTAGTCAGAGGAAAACGGAAGAAACCATTTAGTTGTTTAATGCTTACTATGTATCTACCAATTTATATTCTCTGTGTGTGGAAATTCCATAGGTTTTTATGCAATATCTACTGCAGGCAAGAGTTCAGGCACATAATGAATAGAGGTGCTTTGCCCAATGTCAACACATGATTAGCCAAGAGGAGAATTAGAAAATAGACTCATACTATTGCAGATTACTTTTCAACTCTTATAAGCCTGGAGATATGTTTCTGAAAATTAAGGATGAAGCAAATTTATTACTACACAATTAGAGGATTATCTAAAACATTTTGACTGTGTTCCCTAAAATCACTGTGAGACACTATGTCCAAACTCTAATTTAAAATTATGAGTTTGTGATTTGTATCACTATTTTACATACAAAAAAGAAGGGATTGCTGATAGTAAATAATTTGTCCAAATTCACATATCAAGTGAATCATGAAATTTCAACTAAAGATCATTGTCATTAATGACATATTGTTAGAAATTGTTATTGATTATATTTTTGTACTGAAAAGTTACTGATATTTGTCTGTAAACTGTCCTTAATCTGTAATTGATTCTAATACAAATATATTCATGAATTGTAACTATCAGTTAATGAACATATGCAAATATTATAGATGCTGTAAATAGGAGAACAGTATTGATGAACGGGTACAAGTATATTAACGTTAGTTACCACTAGAAAAACAAATATAAAGTGCAGTGTATGTTGTACGTTGTACTGAAGTGCGAGTTCTGTGTTCTAATTATTGAATCATTTACAGTTTCAGTTTTTTCCCCCTGTGGGTTAAGCAATGCAGAGACTTCTGTTTTTCTTCTGTCTTAAATGTGAACAATTTTGGAAAATGGAAATTTTAGAATTGTTACCTATTTTAGAAAATGTAGGTTGGCTGAAAAAATGTTGTTTCCAATTATGGTCTCCCTCCCCCCACAAATTGGCCACAGTTTAAAGATTCAGATTACAAGGTTCCAAAGTGAATATCACAATATTAACATTTACTTTGAATCAGGAAAATGAAAAAAAAAATTCCTTAATTCTCATTGATTTTCATAACAGTAGAGAATATTAAAGAAGCAATTAAGTCACACCTGCTACTTGTTTTGTTCTTGAATCGTGAACATGTGTGTTTGCGTGTGCACATGTGTGCGTGTGTGTGTTCATAGGATGTGGTGTGTAGAGGTCATAGGATAACCTCTGTGCTGTTTGCTTCCTCCTCACGCCTTCTTTAGGAGACAGGGTGTGCTCAGCGTGATCACAGATGTATGGGACACACTGCATTTTGGTGTAGGTGAGTGGTGATATCACTTACGCCAGCCGGCTTGCCAGTGAGTGTCTGTAACTGCTGAGCCGTCTCCCCAGCCCTCATTGTTGTTATGTAAATATGTTTGAATATACCAAGCGGAATATTGACTTGGTCTACCGTATGGTCCAATACCCGAGCTCAGGGTATCTGATTTCCAATTTGGTTCTGCCACTGTAGTTCAAGAGACATATTGGTGGAGCATTTTAATCACTTATTCTTTTATTCCTTACTATTCTGCTAAGTAAAATCCAGCAATTACCACGGATGTATTATTAACATCTCATGTACCCATTGTCTTTATGTGAAAATTAGAAGGAAAAACATCTTCTATATTATTTCCCTATTGCTGTTTCTAAACATGTTTATCATAGTAAGCCTCTTCCTTATTAAACACAAATCTTTTTAAATTTTTTTTTTAATTTTATGTTTATTTATTTATTAGCAACATGAACAGAGATAGAGATAGAGGCAGAAAAAGAGAGAATGGGTGCACCAAGGGCCTCCAGACACTGCAAACGAACTCCAGATGCATGCGCCACCTTGTGCATCTGGCTTACATGGGTACTGGGGAACCGAGCCTTGAACCGGAGTTCTTAGGCTTCACAGGCAAGTGCTTAACCGCTAAGCCATTTCTCCAGCCCTTAAACACATTTCTTGAGAAATTATATATATAGCATAATAACAATTCTACATAAGATTCTGACCCTTACTCTGTTTTAAACGATTAGAAAGAGATGGCTTATAGATAATCCATTGGTTGAATATTGGTTTTGAATTTTTACATTTGTTAGCTAGTGAAACCATAATAAGATTTTTTGAGGGTATTCTATATAGGAACATCACCCTCTTGAAAAATAGGATTAGGTTGTCCTATAAATCATCTTTCTAAGAAACGAAATGTTCTTGTGGCAGAATGGCAGATGGAAAAGCTGGAGTGGGGGGGGGGGGGGGGTGCACATGTTCTCTGCTGCCAAGGATATTGAGGAAAGAAGGAATTATGCTAATTTGTCTATTTTTCTCTTTTGCAAGCAAATTATATATATATGTGTGTGTGTGTGTGTGTGTGTGTGTGTGTGTGTGTGTGTAATATATATATAATTCACTCTCTCATTCTGGAATTTGAGTTATTTTTAAGCACTTGGCACATAGCTTACAGTGTGCACAGAATGTATATGCACTAACATTTACACATTATATATAAGTGCCCTGCATTACTAGAATGTCTTGGGCTTTCTTGATCTTGAAAAACAAACTGTGGGAAGATTAAACAATGTCCAGAACATATCCTGGTCGTCTTTCTTGCTGTGATTGTGAGAACTCTTACAAAAGGAAAGGAAAATAAGTAAGAGGAACCTGCTTTGTGCTAGTAACCATTCGGAGAGAATTCATGCGTGATTTGTGACCGGTGAGTGGAGTGGTTAGGCTCTTGGGAGATTTCTCCACTGTGTTGGATTCCGAGAGAAGACAGGCAGTTTTGCCGTCTTTCCTGATGTTTATATAGTGTGTGCTTAAAACTAGAACCTCAGCTCCGGACTGGGACTCACAATTGGAATCCCAGCACTTGACAGGTAGAAGCAGAATAGTTACATATTCTAGACCAGCCAGATCTAACTCGTGAGACCTTGCTTGAAACAAAACAATCAAATAAACAAGCAAACAAATAAACAAAGCAGAATCTCTTTCCTCTCTTTCAGGAAAAATAGTGTACAAAGGGCATGGGTCACTCAAGGGTAGAGTCAAGTGATCAGTCCACCAGGACACATTATTATATCCTTCTCTTCAAAGAGAATTTTATGAGAATTACTTGCTTTCTCAGGCAGTCTCACATGTATTACAATTCCAAGATCAAACTCAAAATCCTTTGAGCTGTTTCAGAATAAAGATACAGTGTGAAAATGAAGAGCACCCTCATTACAGTCTCTCCTTTCTGAGAAACCTCCATGTCCTCTAAGAGCAGCATCTACATTTTCCCTTCTGTTCTTTTATCCGCACTATTTACACCTCAGAGGAAGATAATGAAATCACCTCATTCCAAGTGTTCTGCACCCTGTAAATTCAATGTCTCTCAATAAATTAGTCATGTTAGAATGAGAGGAATGCATGCATTCCAAACAATGCTGTGATGTAAGATGAGTAGCTACTTTCAGGTGTGTTGTAGAAGTTTGATAGGCAAAGATTTCCGACTACAACAAACTTCAACTTTAGATAAACTTACTCTTTTTTCTGAGTTCTGCCACTGATACTAGCAAAAACAGAAGAAACAAAAAGCCAACTATTTTTAGTGTACAGACTAGTGTAGGTTATGATCTGGACACAAAGGTTTTTAATCATCTTGCAGATCAGTGAGTGTCTTCTTGTATCTGGGTGCATATTAGGTGAATTTCTTGGCTATCTCTCCTCTAAACGGTTACTTGGAGACGAAGGCAGATTTCATGTTGTACTTGCTTCAAACACACTGTTTCTAAGTTTTCCTCCGCACTGATGGTGAATGCTGGAGGTCTGAGTGCCGTGTTCGGAAGGCCAGCTCCCCACATGGTCTGTGTCGAGAGCCTGTGCTTTGAGCACCGTGCATCGGTGACTCTTCTTCATTCCCCTAAGGCCTCTGAATCCTGGTCAATGTTGCAGTTGACTGTAGCTCAGTGATCCTCAGTCTGGAGCACTTTCTCCTCCCTCCAGGACCCTTAGGCACATGTTTAGAGGCAGTTTTGTGTTTGTCATAATTTGGGAATCAAGTCATTAGGTGTCAAACATGGTGTTAACCATCCTATACTGAATAGAGTAGCCACCAGAATGAAGAAAATTAGTACTCTGGCTAGACAATCCTAGTCTTGCTGTTTTTTTTTTTTTTTTTTTTTCCTGTTTTGTTAGAAGCAATATATTTATTACTGCCTACATGCCTTCTTAATTAATTTGGTGGATATTTATTTGATATCTATTAGAATAGACATATACAGTGAGCATGTTTGAATATGAGCTTATTTATGAAAACTGGATTGACTCTGATGTATAAAGGAAAGATAATTGAGGAAGGGACTTTTCAGCTGATATCTGAAGGATAAGAGACGGGATATTTTCTGAGAGCAGGACAGTGCAGAGTGTGGCCAGGACATGTTCAGGTCAAAGGAGATTTCCTCCCATGAATCTGGTCCATGTTATCAAAGGATGGAACTTCTCAGGTTTTGTTCATGTTTTAATTCAAGCAATCCTGCGTCTCTTCCCTGCTGTTCGGTTAAATAACCCCATGGATGGTTAAGTTAAGGGTTTGCTTCTGTAACCCATGATCAGGACACAGCATGAGTGAAGGAGCCTTCTACATGCCCGTGGCTATGCAGGCCTAGAGTCGAACTGCTAGCATGTAGCCTCACCTAGCCATAGATACTGGGGTGACAGATGTCAGGCCAGGACTCGGAGTAAAGGCCTCTTTGATGAGGACAGGAACTAACCCTCGCTGTGACCATGTTACAAACACAGATCATGTAATCCCAGTAGTGACCCTGGCCATGGCTGCAGAGGCAGGGACCCAGGCTTCATGTGAAGCCCTGGATGTGGAGATTTAATCACGTCATATTTCAGGAGCAACTCCTGGAGTTAATCAGAGGAAGTCTGAGGTCCAGAAGCTCACAGTGGTCATTCTCGGCTTAGGACTTCTGACCGTTGTTTCCCTCCCCTCCCCCATGAAATCATTTTTCAGTCCTGTTTCAGTCCTAGATAGTTATGAGTCCCCAAGATGACGGAGTTTCTTGGCAGCACACCAAATGCCAAATGACCTCGTAGTTTAAGTTCACAGTAATGCTCAAAAGTACCGTACATTACCCTTTCGTTGATCGGATCTTTATTGTGTACCTAATTGTGTACCAGCACCAAAGCACTGAGGACACAGAAGTCCCCACAGTGTGTTCCGCCTCTCATAAAGCCTGCTTCCACATGGAGGAGACAGATGATGGAAAAAGAATAATGAACACTGTAGACTGTGGTCACACATGTTACATAGATGTAGATTGACTTGAGAATGAGGCCCAGGTGGACGTTCTTAAGAAAGAAAATAGAGTCTGGAGAGATGGATTAGCAGTTAAGGAACTTGCCTGCAAAGCCATAGGACCCAGGTTTGATTCCCCAGGATTTGGGTAAGCCAATGCACAAGGTGGCACATGCGTCTGTAGTTCGTTTGCAGTAGCTAGAGGCCCTGGTGTACCCTTTCTCTATCTGCTATTCTGTCTCTGTGAAATAAATAAATAAAAAATAAAAATAAATTATTATAAAAAGAAACAAAGTGGAAAGGGGGCAGGGCTGGGAAAATGCCTCAGTCATTAAAGGCAGTTGCTTGCAAAGCATGAGGGCCTGGGTTCATTTCCAGAGCACTCATATAAATCCACACACAAAAAGTGGCTCAAGTATCTGTTGCCGCTTTGCAGGAACAAGAAATCCTGCCACCCCCAACACACACACACACACAAACACACACACACACACAAGCACGCGCACACACGCACGCACACACACACTCAAACACACACATACGCACAAACACACAGATGTAAATAAATATATTTGAAAAATGAAAATGGCAAGGTCTGGAATTAGTGAGTCACTGTCTCAGGAACACACAAATAAGTACTCTGAGAGGCGCGGAGGCACCTGCTATTCATCTCCTTTGATTTGCACATGACACGTGGGC
Organism: Orientallactaga sibirica; assembly: GCA_036365145.1. Classification (NCBI taxonomy): domain Eukaryota; kingdom Metazoa; phylum Chordata; class Mammalia; order Rodentia; family Dipodidae; genus Orientallactaga; species Orientallactaga sibirica. The sequence goes on along the minus strand of JAEOAD010000040.1, from coordinate 9,242,101 downwards.
ACAAGGGGTGTGCACATCTGAATACGTGTGTACATATACCATACACACCACACCACACATAGTACATACATGCGCAAAAGAATTTGAAATGGCATCCAAATCTTACGAAGGGGGGGGGGTTTCTTCTTCCCTGAGAATAACGGAGAAGTTAAGTGCAGAATCATGGAGACAAGTGGTGCTTATTTCAGATACAGTCAAATCCAGTATGACTGGCACGTCCTACGACAAACCAGTATGGTAAAGTGTAGTTAAGAAGACAGGCGCAGTCTAAATGATGTAGGTCCTTAAAATGCCACGGTTCGAAATTTTGCATTTTTCCATGTTCTTGTGAATTCTTTAGAGTTAATTACAGGAAGCAGTGGTGACATTCGGAATTTACAGAGTGCAAAGAGCGTCCTGGTGACTGGCTGGCTGAGCGATGGATGGGAGTGTGCTGTGGGTGAGGTCACCTGTAGCACGTCAGAGACCAGGTTATTGCAGTTTTCTGGGGAGGCAATGGTAAGAAAGCTGCTGATGAACTGCAGTGGGGAAATATGGAGCAAATCATGGTGATTCAAGATGAGTTGGGAATGTTTCCCTCTGTGTCATTTTCATGTGAAGACTATTCACCTTGAGGTCATTTTAAAATTTTGAATACAGTTTTGCCAACATATTAAGTGCCTGATATATCCTTATACATTCTCCCCTGCTGTCTGCACTCATCATGTGAAAGTGATTGGGGATTTTAGCCATTTTTCTTCTTGATAATACAGAAATTGAGTCGTGTGAATTGATCCCGTTTGAAATATTTCTTAAGGCTTTCTAAGTGTTAGTCTTCTACCATACTTAACTTTTTGGGTCTTTAGAGGGTATTTATTTATAATCTATAAAAATAGTAACAGGGAAGAAAACCCTGAAACTCATGAATGTGAAAAGCACTATTAATTTCTAAATTTCCTTACATCTCTGAAAACTTTGATTATTAATCATTGTGTAATTGACTGGTCATAATCTCTGTGGCTTGATTCTCTGTTCTTGTAAGTTTTTATAAGAGTCTTAGAACTGAATCTAAGAGAAGTTATGCTAGCCTAATATCCTAGCTGTCTATCCTGCTAAAGAATTAGCAATCATTTAAAATTTTTATAAGATAAATATACTCTTCTATTTATTATATTTATATATTTTATATTTATATTATATTTATTATATAGATTATGAGTTGTTTGAATTAAGCACTAGTGGGAACTACACATAGTTCTTCTCCCTGCCAAAATTCAGGCAGCCCTTCCATATTGCCAGGATGCTTGAGGGATTGTAGCATGGGAGGAAATGGTTTCCCATAAATCAAAGGCCTTTAGCTTGTTTGTTTGTTTGTTTATTTATTTATTTGCATATATTTTAGTAGTCTTTCCTTTGTGTTTTGGTTTGATACAGTTTCGAAGGACACAGAATGAACTATGAAATGAGATTGCAAGTGACTGGGGAGGTAAATCGTCTGCCTATTTCCTAGTCAGACTTTTTGATTAGGGAATGGAAAAGGAAGATTGAAAATCTAGCTTCTGTCAGACGTAGGGTAACCAGGACGGGCATCAGCTTTCTGATCAGCCACACCAACACGTTCAACAGCAAAATACGGTCTCACCACCAGCTTACTCTTTTTCAGCCTGGTATCAAGGCTAAAAACATGATTGTTTTATGCACTATAAAATATGTAGGATGGACATGTGAATATATGTTTGCTTAACCTGTCTCTTTCAGCAACTTTGGAAACAGCCTTGTAAGTAATACTGTTAAATGAACACACATTATGAATTTACGCCCTGCTTTTGCCTGTGAGACAAAATTCTACCTTCTCAAAGTTGCATCACTTTGTCAGCAGCAAAGCCATGGTCTGCTCTCTGCCTCGATCACCAGGTTGTGTTGAGGACAAGTGAGATGATGCTTGGAAAAGTTTCTGAATCACGAATGCCTGAGTTGGGAGAGTTTAAAGAATTTGAGTCATCAGCCCTTTTCAGAATTAACCCCTCATCCTGTCTGCTGAGGTCCCCTGGCTTTGTTCTGTGGGATGCTCTCAGGCTGTGCTGTAGCATGCCAAGCGCATGGGCACTGGTCCTCAGATACATGTCCTCAGAGCCTTTGTCAGTATAAAGGCTCCACACCATCCAATTCATTGTACCTCTGGCAGGATTTTATTCAAACTCTAAAAGACATTGCATAATTAAGTGTCTCTGCAGTTATATTATCCATGATTTTCCCTTTGGCAAATTTAACACTATGACTAGAGAAATTTAAAATATTTCAAATAACATATTTTTTATGTTGATACATAGTTACAATAGTAATTAGATTTCCAAATTTATTTAGCATATGTTTTAGATGTTTGCCAAGTTATACAAATTTACTCTTCCATTCTTAGGTTTTTAATCCTACGATATTATGCACATTTTAAAGACACTTGAAACTTAAGAGATTATAATAGGCTTATCCAAAATGGAAACTGGTGAGTGCTATAATGGGGAACCAGTCAGTACTATGGGGTCATTTTTTTTTTTTTGGTAAAAAATAAATCTAAAAGCTAAAACTACCAATGGAAAATTCATTTGTTTCTTTTTCATTATGGGTATAGAAAACACCTATCTTCCTTCCAATCACTTGGAATAAATTAATAAGTAATTTTATGAATATCTTTTACATAAGTATCACTTGCAGCCTCATATGTCAAAAATAGTTAAGGTTTTCCTGTTGTCATTTATTCTATTCAGGATCTTGGGTATATTTACAGGAATGTACTTAGATAAAAAAATAAAGATGAGAATGTCTTGCTAATTCTTTACTTTATTTTTATTTTTATTTATTTGAAAGAGAGAAAGAGGCTGAGAAAGAGAAAAAAAGAGAGAGAGAATGGGAGTGCCAGGGCTTCCTGCCACTGTAAATGTGAAGTTCAGATGCATGTGCCACCTTGTGCATCTGGCTTACGTGGGTCCTGGGGAATCAAACCAAGGTCCTTTGGCTTTACAGGCAAGTGCCTTAACTGCTAAGCCATCTCTTCAGCCCTCTGGTTAATTCTTTATAATTAGCTTAAACATACTGTGTTATCCTCACCACAGTTCTTCCCTCATCCTCCACATGATATAGTTGATGAGCAAAACTGAATATATAAAGCCTTTCAAGTTCAAATCAAAGTTCACAACTTGTCCAACTAATAAATTGAGATTCAGTGTATCCATTTTGTGGTGATATGCCTTTATTGCTAGTTATAGAATAAATTAGAGGAATAACAACATATTTTTATAATAAATTGTTTTGCAGAAAAGTTAGTGTTGCCGAGCATGGTGGCGCATATCTTTAATCCCAGCACTTGGGAGGCAGAGGTAGGAGGATCACCATGAGTTCAAGGCCACCCTGAGACTACATAGTGAATTCCAGGTCAGCCTGGATTAGAGTGAGACCCTACCTCGAAAAACCAAATAATAATAATAATAATAAAATAAATAAATAAATAAAGTGTTGAATGAACAGGTGAGCCTGCTGTGAAATAGGAGGGAAGAGAGTCACCGCCTGAACACAGTTTTAAAAATATTTTTATTTACTTATTATTTAAAAGAGAGTGATGAGAGAGAAAGAGAGGGAGAGAGGGAGCATGAGTGGTTTTCTGTACTGCAAATTATGCATGAACCTCTTTGTACATCTGGCTTTACGTGTATATTGGGGAGTCAAACCATGGGCCATCAGGCTTTGCAAACATGTGTCTTTAACTGTTGAGCAATCTTTCCAGCCCAACAAAATTTTGACTACTACACATTATGAAGAAATGTGCTCCTCTAAGCATATTAGAGGCAGGACTTTGAAAGCTGCCCCCTTTGTCATGTGCGTAGTACGTGTGGTGTGGAGTGCGTGCTTTGCACACATACATGGGCTGATGTGGTGCTCCCTGTGTCTGCCTGCAGTAGTTCCAGCAGAACCCCCCTGTCCTGCTTCTTCCCTCACTGCCCGTTCTCTTTGTGACAGAGTCTTTTAGGGATGCTGGAGCTTACTATCTTCCAGCCCCCAATGATTCTCCAGGATCTGCTGTCCCACAGGACTGCTCTGTAGATTAGAATTCAGTGTATCTCAGGCCTGTCAAGCTTATGCAGGCAGTGCCCTTAACCGCTGAGCAATCTTTCCAGACCGGAAGGTTTCCCTTTAACACAGGGGTTTATGAAGCACAGTGATAGGGGACCAGTATCTAGCGGGCTGTACATTATTGAACAGATTGGCAATGAGTTCCCTCATTTGAGACTAGAAACAAGCTGTGCTTGATTCTAACACTGATGTTTTAAAAATACACTATTTTATTTAGAGAATATAATTTGAATTACGAATTATTATTGTAGTGTTGTTTGTTTTTGATCCATGGTCAGCCAATTATATAGGCTAAAGTAATGAAGAAAATGGTTTGAGACTTTTCTCCAACCAAAATATATTCAGGAATTGATAGTGAGATTTTGCTATAGTCTTCATATTTGAAAAATGGAGGTCTAAAATCCACATATTATTTTACCTTTATATATAGCAAAATTTTGGAAAATATGTAGCAAAAAGGGAGATAACAAGATTCAAACCAAATAATATGCTTTTTAAAACTTTTATTGAAAATTAATGCCATCACTCATGCATTATATAGAGAAACTCCTTTTATCCGCATAATGGGTTAATATTTTGGAAAGCATGAATCCACTAAGTAATTCCAGAAAAGAAAATTTCAGTGGAACATGTCCTCTTCAGATAGTATTCGTGAAGGCCATAGCTATAATTTATGACAATTGAAATATACAGCTCATATTTAAATTTGCTTTCAATATGATAGGGTATATAAGATTGTAATTTATATTATGAAAAAACAATGACTAGATACTTGCATAAAAATATTTCTGTAGAAATTGTAAAATTTTCTCTATTTTGGAAATCTGTTGTTCACTCAATGTGGAGTAAATTTTCAACACAGTCTGCATTAAGATTGAATCTCGCAACTCCTCTAACTGACGTTAATGGGAATCTCTCAGTAACTCTGCTCATGCTGTGCTGAAAATGTACCCCCTAATGTGTGAGTAGTTTTTCGGCAATTGTAGATGAGAAAATAGAGTTATTAAGGTCTACTATATAAATATATATTCCGACAGTTTAAAAAATATTCATTTGATATAGGGGTATGTGAATTGTTTCATTGGGCTCAAAACCAATACTCTCCCCTTTGATGTCAGAAATAGTGGTGTTCAATGAAGAAAACCATATATTTTACTTCAAATAAGACAGAGATGCAAGGTTTCACTCCAAGTTCATTTTCTTCCTTGCTATGATTTTGAAACGAAGCCACTAAGGCACAGAGTAATAGCACCCTGTCGATTCAGTAATATAAAGCTGTGTGTTAGAGGTGGGCTAAGTGTTCCTCCTGTCCCCATTGTCTTTATTTTCAATCTATGAACCATACACGGTGCTCCGTCAAGTATAACCCTCATTCTGAAGTTTACTGAGTCTTTTTCCCCTTGAATTTGCTGCTCAAGGTGCATAAATGTATCCTGTAAAGTGTGTTCTTGCCAGGCCTTCTTTTTTTAAATTTTTTAATTATTTTATTTATTTTTTTGGAGAGAGTCACAGAGAGAGAGAGACAGACAGACCGAGAGGGAGAAGGAGACAGATAGAGATGGGCGTGCCAGCAGTCTCTCAGCTGCTGAGAACGAAATCCAGATGTGGGCGCACCCTTGTGTCACTGCATCTGGCTAAACGTGGGACCTGGAGATTGGAACCAGGTTCTTAGGCTTAGGAGGCAGGTGCCTTAACCACTAAGCCATCTCTCCAGCCCGGCCTTCTTCCTTTTTTTTTTTTTTTTTTTTTTTTTTTTTTTTGGCAATTTTAGCCTTAATAAGTATTTAATTACTAAAATACTTTATGTGACATGTGATTTGATTTTAATATTAGTGGGTGTGGTGTACATGCATATGTGTGTGTGTGTGTGTTTGTATCCACGTGTGCGAGGGCATAATTATAGAATGCAATGAACTTTGGTTAACCTATCAATGTATGCTTTCTAAAATAGAAAGATAGAAAACGTGCTTGAGATGAAATCATACACTTATGAATGATTAAAATATTTCTGATATTCTGTTGTTTGAGATGGTGACCTGCTGCATCTCTCAAGATGGCCATGGATCCCTGGATCAGTTGATCCTCAAACCTCTGTCTTTCTGAGTATATCAGATAATCTCTGTTGGAATGGGTGAGAATTAGGGGTCCAAAGTACTGCTTGGTACTGTAAAACCACTCACCATATTAGATAAAAAAAAAAAAAAATTAGTAGCCTTCCATTGAGATGCTAAGTCAGTGATTTATGCTAGCTTCATGACCATAGAGTTCAAGCAGAGACTGTAGATTTAGAGTAGACCACTAATTTGGAGGAAGAAATAAAAAAAATGATGTAAAGAAAAAGTAGAATGGAGAGAGTAGATAAAATTTCATGAAATCCTGGACAGTGAAGAGCCAATTAAAAAAATTATTTATTTATTTGCAAGTAAAGAGAGAGAGAGAGAGAGAGAGAGAGAGAGAGAGAGAGAGAGAAATAGGTGTGCCAAGGCCTCCAGACGCTGCAAATTTACTCCAGATGCATGTGCCATTTTGTGTAGCTGGCTTTAACATGGGTACTGGGGAATGAAACCTGGATCTTTAGGCTTTGTAGGTAAGGACCTTAACTTCTCAGCCATCTTCGCAAGCTGACTTGCTCAAAAATATAAAGTTTCATGATGTTGTAGTCATGTAAACTGAGAAATGGACGTTCTACTGTTCTCCCATTAGTTTCTTTGACAGTTTTAAGGAGGTGGAATTTACACTATAAAATATTGAGTTGTGACTAGCAAATGAAACAGTAGAATCTGCTGTTACAACTGTCAAAATTCCTTCAAGAAATTGGCATTGAGAAGAAATTGGATATACTCTCAATGAGAAGTGGAAAAGAAGCGAAGCGGGGGTGTTTTATTATTGATTTTCCTTTTGGGGGAAACTTTGCTTACATTCATCCTGAGAAAGAACTTTTCTTATGTGGTTTAAACAGGATCACTTCTGACAGTGCAAACATGGCTATTAGTATTCACTATGACACAATGCACAGAGACTGGTAAACTAGGTTGTAGAGATGCCCCATTTAAAAGGCGATGGGGTCACGCTTGGTAAATTTGAGTTGCAGTTTTTGGATGACCAGACTCAAGTAGCAAAGAAAGCTTTTAGGATTCTTCATGGTGATTGGAACAGAGATTTGTGTAATTTATTCCTCGTGTAATTGAATCGGTGATACTTTCCCAATGATTGATCACAGGCACAGCCTGAACTTGGAGGATGTATGCCCATGGCTTCATTGTACATCCAAGGGTAAGTGTGTGACAGTGAGAGGAAGAGATCGAAACTTGTCATATGACCTTAACAATTTTTACAATTACTCTATCTAGCATATAAATAATATAAACACAAGACTATTACCAGTATCTTGAGAAAAGAGTTTGAAAGATAGAATTTTATAAATCACTGGCTCCATTGTTCACTTTCATGTTGATTCATTTCAGATATATCAGAGAGGGCCATGTACGACTCAGATGAGACTTCAGTGGCATATTCTAAGCTGTCTGAATTCTGAATTATAGTATTTTCGTTACTCATGTGTTAGTAAAGTTAGCTGATATCACAGAAGGTTTCATTTGTTTTGCTTTGTCAAGCTAGTAAGGTTTACCACTGATGCGCCTGCTTCTGGATTGTCCTTTGTCCCTGTGGGCAGTGGCTCAATCTACCCTGACTCTAGCCACGCCTTCTGAATGAAATTCCTCCTGCAAACCTTGATTGCTATGTCTGTTAAGGCTGAACTGGTTGAACACACTCTTCACTGGCCTGGAGTGTTCTACAGTAAGGGATTGTTTGCTCATAAAAGGTGGTAAATTGAGCAGAGGTGAGGGACTGCTGTTGCCTATTGTTGAGTACAACACAGAGAGAGACAGAGAGAAGGAGAGGAAGACAGATAGAGATGGGCTCACCCTTGTGGTCAAGTGCGGCATTGTGCCCTTGCGTCACTTTGCATTTGGCTAAACATGGGACCTGGAGATTGGAACCAGTGTTCTTAGGCTTAGGAGGCAGGCACCTTAACCGCTAAGCCATCTCTCCAGCCCAACCAGCCGTTGGTTTTGAATGGTAACATTCTCCTATTCCCCTGAAAGATATTCCTGGAATAGTGATGAAATAACTTTATAAAGTAAAAGAAACTTTCTAGTGAAAAGAAAAAAAAAAAGTATGTTTAGGTGACTGGATCTCTAACAGGATTGAACCACTGCTTGGAGGGAAAGCTTGTTAATGTCAAGAACTTTTCTTCCTGCTGAGATCAAGCCATCCCGTGCTTGAAAAGGAGTCTTTTGATGTTTCTCTCAAACGCGTTCTTCTTCTTTTTTTTTTTTTTTTTTTGTCTTCCTACATTTCTGTTTAGCTTTATTAAGATAGAGATTTGATTTTGTTCTAATTGAAATAACTGATAATCAATAAAATTGTCACCATTACAAAAATATCATAAAGGAAAATAATGAACCCCTTCAAATCCAACAATAGTTTTTATTTGTTTATTTTTCATTTTAGGTCACTGTCTTTCCAGATATCTTTCTGTCCATGCACTAAGCTGATATATAGTAGTGCTACTTTTTTAGTAGTGCTATTTTTAAGGCACTGTGTATCATGAACATTTTCCAAAGCAATTAATTTATAGTTTGTATTTGTATTTGGCAACTGTGCAGTCTTCAGATATTTAGCTGATTTTCTTCTGGCTGACATAAAGTATCTTACTATCATAAAGAAGATAGAGGAACACTTGTCTCATTCAAGGATTAGTGATAGGAGAGGGCTATTCATGCTGTATTAACAAAAAGGAATGTGCTAGCAGGGTCCCGACATACTGGAGGCCTAAAATTTCTAAGTGGTTTTTGGTGTCCTGGAAGGCCTGAGTCAGGAAATAAGTTTGGTATCATGTTAGTCAGCTTTTGGTTGCTCTACAAAATACAGATAATTGACTTATAAAGAGCTTTAGGTTTGAGTTTTAGCTCACTTTTAAAAGTGCCTTTGTTTCTGCACATGTTCATATGTTCTGTTCTGTTCTTAAAATTTTTAAGTTTATTGAGCATCTTGATCTTAGTATTACCAAAACAATATAATTTCCTTTGCTATAAAAATATTTTAAAATATTTTCTTTAGTATAATTTGTCCCTTTATCTATCTAATGCTGTGAAATGGTGTTTCTTTCTTTTTTTTTTTTTTTTCTATGCTATGTTTATTTATGTGGTGGGTATGTATGTGTGTGTGCGTGCAAATACATGTGCCCATATGCATGTGGGTGGAGGCCAGAGGAAGATCTCCTCTATTTAGATATTTTGTCTTCAGATAATGTCTCTCTTGGAACTTAAACCCTCTTTTCTATTTTTTTTGTTAATAAATATATATTTTTTATTTATATTATTCTGATTTTACATTCATAGTATTGGTTCCATTGTCCTCCTCCCCGTCCTCCCACTTTCAAAGGGGCCCTCATCAATGGGAAATGTGGATCGTGCATTGTGAGTTTGCTCAAGAGTTCTGGTGGATAGGCCCCAGTCTCTGTGCATATGCCCCAACTTGTGACTCTAACAATCTTTCCGCCCCCTCTTCCGCGAGTTTCCCTGAGCCACATTGGGGTCATTTTAGTTCTGCTTCTTTGATGAGGTTTTGGGAGCCTCTGTGTCTCTGGATATCTGCCTTAGTTGGAGTTGGATGTTCTCTGTGTTTATCTCCTTCAGCTTTTTTCTGGTGTTGTGATCGCCTTGAGCGCTGTATTCTTGCCCTTCCCCTGCGTTGTTCTATGGTTTTTAGCTGGTGAGGTGTGGTTAGCTGATCCTCCCTTCAGGTTCGTTGTCCACCTGAAAAGAGATAAGCAAATTCTCCAACAGAGAGAGAAGTTAGTACTAGATAGAAGGGATAACCATATATGTTTTGGAGGGAACTTTATATGCATTGGCTCTCTTCTAGCCCACATTTGGTGGCCTCTAGATCTTGGAGACTGGGCTCATTTTTTGTACATGGCTTTGACTTATTTCCCAGTTCCAGCAATGAGTTCCATTCCACTGAATGGATTTATTAGCCAAATCAAGAGCAGTTGGTTACCCACCATGGCTATTTGCCACTACTGCACTTGTATGAGCATTACGTCAGATTGTTTCCTGCTGGGTATCTTAGACTGCAAGTTGTAATATTTTATTTTTATTTATTTATTTGAGAGAGAGGCAGACACAGAAATAGGCAGGGAAGAGAGAGAGAGAGAGAGAGAGAGAGAGAGAGAGAGAGAGAATGGGCATGCCAGGGCCTCTAGCCACTGAAAATGAACTTCAGATGCCTGCTTCACTTTGTACATCTGGCTTATGTGGGACCTAGAGAATCGAACCTGGCTGCTTTGGCTGTGCAGGCAAGCACCTTGACTGCTAAACCATCTCTCCAGCCCTAAAACTTCTTTTTTGGTTAGATTGACTTGCCAGTGGGCTCCAGGGTTCCCCCTGACTCCACCCACCTGAGGATGGTGGTTACAAGCATGCTTTGCATGTGGGTGCTAAGGATCTAAACCAGGGTCTGTTCCTAGCACAGCATGCATTCTTGCCCATTGCCCAGGTCCTCTAGCCCTGATACTCACTTTAAGTAGAATCACTTCTTTCACTACTCAAAGATGTATATGGATATTTTTTAGGGCATTTGGTGAGTTAGGGATCTACCCTGGGGATATTTCAGAATTGTTCTCTCTTTCTCTCTTTTCTCTCTCTCTCTCTCTTTCCTATAAGCAGGACGGGAACTATGGGAGAGATCCTATGTGAAAAAGGGATATTAATAAGAAATATCAATTCCTTATGGCAAAGCTTTAAAAGGGTATGTTTGGCATAAAACAGAAGTAGAAGGAACTATTGAATTAGTGATTAAGAAGAACAAGTTTTCTCTATGTGTGTCTTAGCATTCCTGGAGGAACATCTGGAGTTATGCCCTTGCTTTGCACCTTGTTCAGTGTGGGGCCAGTGTGCTCACTGGGCCGTGTTAGCCAGGAGAGCTGGCCTGTGGATGACTACCATATCTCCAGGTCCCTTCTTTCCCTCGGCAAGCTACGATTACTGACGCTAGTGCTCCCGGGCTCAGCTTATAAGATATTTGACAAAAACTCCCAGGGAAGATTATAAACAGATCTTTCTCACTCTGAGTTGCATTATATACATTAGAAAGCTTTGCTAGGATTGTTCTCTTCATCAATTTTAATTTAGAAAGAGATTTATCATTCCCATAGATTGAAAGGAGATGAAATCTAGTTTTAGGTTGTATCTTACTATGGTATTTATTAAAGTTTCTTTTAAGTTCATGCGTTAGAATGTTTGCATCCTCATTGCAAAAGCCAATGATTATTATAACCCAGATGAATTGTCTTCATAATATTTCCTTTGAATTCAATTTAGAAATGAATTGTAAATTAGAAAAAAAAGAATTGATTCCTCCATTCTGTTGGAAAAAGTTGTAAAACAGGAGAACTGGTTCATGAGAAATAGAATTGGGTGTCTTTATTTTATGTTATTAATTTTTATAATGTTATTAGTTAGCCTTTTCTGACAAATGCATTGCAAAAAGAATCCTCTTTATCAAACAAGACTTTTCAAATCTTTATAGAGAATTTGTCATTAGAGATATGAGGTTTTATTTGCATTACCTCAGGAAGAATAGTGAGAAAAGGCAGGGTTTAATGCATATATTCCTTTCATTCTGCTTTACCCTTGGGATTATTCAGTTTTTTTTTTTTTAAATGCTATTATGGTGTAAGCATATTCCTTAATGAGAAAACTCAGCAGGCATCTTGGGAAATGTTCCAATTCATATTTTTTCATTTGTCTGCATGTGAAATTATGAATGTGTGTGTGGTGCACAGCTCTTCAGGGCATATTTCCTTCTTTAAGGAGTGATGCTCTTACCACACAGTTTACCCCTATATTAACATCCTGAAATGTCAAAAGCATCATTTTGTTTTAAAGTAGAATGTCTGTTTATTTTTATTTTGAGCAATATAGCTAGGAAAGAAGAAGGAAAGAAAGAAAGGCAAGAAAAGAAAGAGATTTGATGGTTGTAGCTGTCAGAGACAGATTGGTTGATGATCCGATCTGATGAAACAGGAATAAATATTCAAATGCCTACCAAGGTGTCTGTAGTTTATATGCTGTGGAACAATATTGGGATAAAATGGAAAGGCAGAAAGGTTGGCATAGGTGTATGCAAACAGCTACATCTGATTTCCAAATTCCACATTCTGAGAATTATTTCTTCATGTCTGTAAACTGTTTAACTCTTAGGGAGCTTTGTTTCATCTTTTATTTGTTGGCATGTATATGTGATGTGCAGGCATGTACGCATGTGTGTTTGCATATTTGTACATGCATATGTGGGTGTGCATGGAAGCCAGAATTGGCATCACGTGTCTTCCTGGATCACTCTCCTTTTCATACAAACGTAGGATCTCACACTTGAATCCAGAACTAGCCCCTTTACCAGGGATCCTGTCTCTGTTTGCCATGCATGGGGATTACAGGAATGCACTGCCATGCCCACCCAGCATTTATGTGGGTGCTGGGGCACCTGACCTCTAGTACTCATGTTTGCACAGCTAGTGTTTTGTCCACTGAGCCATTTCCCCAACTTGTATTTTTAGGGTTTGGGGGCAGTGTGTCACGATGTCACAAGCCCACACTGCCCTGGAACTCATGATTCCCCTGACTCAGCATTCCTAGTGCCGGGATTACAGGAATGTGTCAGCATACTTGGTGTTTGCATTGCAATACAGTATGTCCTTGTGGCCAAATGGGTAAAGAAGTTTTCATCATTAAAAACAAAACAAAACAAAAAACACCACTTGCTGGTGTGGTGGCACACACCTTTAATCCCAGCACTAAGGAGGCAGAGGTAGGAGGACACTCTGGGACTACATAGTGAATTCCAGGTCAGCCTGGGCTAGAGTGAGACCCTACCTCAAAAAAACCAAAACCAAAACCAAACAAACAAAAAAACAGTCTTTGATGATTAAAAATTTACTTATTGTATGCTTTCATAGCAAGGAAGCCCAGAATGTCATGTATATGTTAAGAAGGTTTTGGGTAGGGAAGAAAGAAAGTATATTGATTAATATCTAATGCATTCTGTATTTAATCATAACATATTGTTGATGTAAAACACTGCTCTCATCTGAAGGGTGTAAGAGGTAGCTTATTCTTGCACCTAATAGGTGTGACCATGGCTCTGCACCACGGACTCTCGTTTCTCCTACAAGTTCTTTTCCACATTGCAGAGGTTTCGTGAAGGTTTTATAGTTACTGGGCAGAAGATCGTTATCCTTAAGGCAGGATTATTGTTCAGATCCATTGGCAGGACATCAGGTAGACAGGTGACAGACCAACAGGAACCTCTCCATTACAGGCCTCAGGTGTTACCAGATGCTGTGCTCGGCACTGGGTCGATGAAGATACGTAGGAGTCTAAACTTACCCCAAGGTCCTTACCTGGCCTTGAAAGGGCGTTAGGTCAGACCCACATGGGCGAGGAATATTTCTTTTTATTTATGTGTTTATTTATTTACTTTTCAATTGGCTGTGGGTTTGCAATGTTTAGAAATTGCTAATCTGCTTTGTACAATGTTCAACATTGGTGAGGCTATTTTTTTAAATTTTATTTATTTGTAATTTGTAATTTTTAGTTTTTATTGACAACTTCTATACTTACAGAAAATAAATCATGATATTTCCCTTCCCTCCCCCAATTCACCTTTAGAACTCCAACCTCCATCATATCCCCTGCCTCTCTCCATTAGTCTCTCTTTTAATTTGATGTCATCATCTTTTTCTCCTATTATGAGGGTCTTGTGAAGGTATTGCTAGGCACTGGGAGGTCATGGATATCGAGGCCAATTTCTGTCTGCAGTTCACAATATCAAGTATATAATACTGAAACTGAACTGCAGGCCCTTGCATGGTGGCCCACGCCTTTAATCCCAGCACTCTGGAGAGAGGCAGAGGTAGGAGGATCACTGTGAGTTGGAGGCCAGCCTGAGACTACATAGAGTGAGACTTTTCTTTTAAAAGCCAAAAAAAAAAAAAAACAACCAAATAAAAAATAAATAAATAAATAAATAAAAATAAATAAATTGGTTGAAATACTGAAACAGAGCTGGTGAAATGGCTGGGTGGTCAAGGGCACTTGCCAGCAAAATCTGTAGGCTCCGTTTTGATTCCCTAGAACCCATGTAAAGTCAGACGCACAAGGTGACACATGCATCTGGAGTTTCTTTGCAGTGTCCAAAGGCCCTGGTGCGCCCATACACTTTGCACACACAGGTAAATAAACAAATAAAGTACGGAAATTGTTCTCAAATGCTGCAGTGGTGTTGAGAACAGTGAACGACTACACAAGCTGACCGTAGTCTGGCTTTTAAGTTATCCATGAGATCCAAATAACTTCTCCTGGCATCTCCCTGAAAATTAATTAATTTAATTAGTTAATTAATGTTTTCCTTTGTGAGGGAGGGAATCATGTCGGCTGTTTCTCTTTCTTCCTTTTGAACAGGAGTTTGTCTTAAGGTAGGATTGGGTTATCTGCACTCAACGTGGATTGGAAGGGATCCCTTGCGTGCCCAAGGAGCAGAAGTCGGTGCAGAGAGCTGAACCTGGGCTGGCTCTCAGATTCCCATTGTCCCAGGATCACGCCTGTTTAGTGTTTCTCCTCTAGAGGCAAAGTGCAGACTTGTGTTGGGGCAGGATATGGTGTTGCTTTGCCTTCTTGAGTGTCGGGGGTGGGGTGGGGGGGGGAAGGCGAAATGGACTCATTATCTCTTTCAGTTGATTCGTTGGTTGGTCTCCTGTCAGGCTGCCAGCCCTCTCAGTGGGATAACTGCCCTTTGTATAGTAATCTGCCAACATTCCTGGTGGCTGCATTCACTGTACCCATTCTCCCGTGCCACTCCATTACAAATGGCCTTTGAACGCAAAGCTTCATGATCGCTGGCTATAAACAGAGCGCAAAGCCACAAAGGCATGTTTTGTGTGCGTGTGTTTGTTTTAAATCTTTTTATAATCTCAAGTTTTTTCACTAGCTTTGAAGAGGGGATTTTCTGAAAATAGGAAATATTCTAAATTTTCATGAAGTGCTGTGGAGGTGGGGCTGTGGTTCTTCCTCTAAATCTATTTACACCTTGGGTTCACAATAGGCAAAACGTGAGGCTCGTTTCCCACCTGCTGAGGCATGGGTGAATTGGCCTTTGTTTCTTGTGTTACCTTGCCTGGCAGGTGGCCACATTGGTTTTTCCTGGCATGTGCTTAGAAGGGCTCTGTGACCCCTGCTTTGTCCCAGAAGCAATCCTGAGGAATTCTTAACCCTCCGCACTGTGTCTGCCATGGAAGATCTGCCCATGGCTTTATTATGGCCATCTCCTTTGGGTCTGTTTTGTTTATTATGTTGTCAGTAAGGGGTCTATGTGGCTTTAGAATGAAGTTCAGTGACAAAACGTTCAGTCAGCAGACCGGTGACAGTAACAAATTAAGCAGGAAAGGTTTACTTTCCTTTCCCCAGTGCCTCTGCCAGCACTTCAGTGAGAATTAGGCCCCTAGTGGGGAAGAAAGGCAACAGCTTTGGAAAGCTTCCAGCACTCTTACAGAAATAAAGGTGTCTGATTTTCTGATTTTTCTTTTTCCTTTCCTTTCCTTTCCTTTCCTTTCCTTTCCTTTCCTTTCCTTTCCTTTCCTTTCCTTTCCTTTCCTTTTCCTTTCTTTCCTTTTCTTTCTTTTCTTTTATTCTGTTCCCCCTTTCCTTTCCTTTTCTTTCTTTTGTTTTTTTTCCTTTCCTTTTCTTTCATTTCTTTTCTATTTTTTTCTTTCCTTCCCCCGTTTTTTGTAAGAGTCCATCTTCCTCCTTTTATTCTCCTAGTTTGTTTTGGTTGAAGTCTTTCACTCACAAGAAGATGAGCTATAAGTTCCTCTTTCTGTAAAAGATCACTTTGAACAGGCATTTAAGGGATCACATTAAAATACACTGAAGGCAGGAGAGATGGCTCAAGGATTAAATGTACTTCCTCAGCAAACACAACAGCTCAGGGGCATGAGACAGCCAGAGTTCAAATCTCCAGATCCCGTGTAAACAGCTGGGCATGGCCATGCTCCCCTGTAAACCCACTGCAGTAGGAGATCAGAGGCTTAAGAAGTGAGGATCTTTGGAGCCCCACAAGCTCTGGAATCATTAGAGACTCCGGCTCCTAACAAGCCTTGGCAGAATGATCTGGACACCTGATGTTCTGCTCTGGCCACTGTAGGCCAGTGTCCCTTGCCTCAGAGGAACACATGGAGAGACACATAAGTGTCACACCACACCACATATGTGCATGTGTGTGCGTGTGCACACACACACACATACAATTTCTTTGAGCTCTGGCTAGACACTGTATCTCAGAGAACTTTCTTATCATTTAGCAGGTGGACTTATGGTCGTGAATGCCTATCCGTCTTTAGAGGAGTCTTTGACTTTTGAAAACACGAGTCTGTTCATACTACTGTGTCCTGGTAGCTTGGGCAGAGAATTTTGACTTGAAAAACTTCTCACATCCTTTCCTAGGCATGTGTATGTGTACACATATATGCATACATTCTCACCATAGCAATGTCTGCTGAGATCTTAAATACAGACCTGAGTGGAGAAAATCCCAAGTAGTTTATGTATTATAATAAAGAGCATCCTACTTATATCCCACCCTCCATCTTTTACTTCAGGATCTCCATGGCAGGGCTTCTGTGTCAATATGGGATTGAGAAAACATCTCTCTGTTCGCCATATTTTTAGCTGGCTCTCAAAGTTTATATTAGCATGATTCACTGATGCTGATGTACGTGATGTCTGAGTAAGAGGGAAAGGAGAGAGAGGGATGGAGGGAGAGAGAGTTTGTTTAGCTTCATTCAGCAGGCTGTGGTGGCACAGAGTGTTAAATAAATGTATTTTTGCTGGGTGTGGTGGCACACACCTTTAATTCCAGGACTTGGGAGGCTGAGGTAGGCGGATCGCTGTGAGTCTGAGGCCACCCTGAGACTACATAGTAAAGTCCAGGTCAGCCTGGGCCAGATTGAGACCCCACCTTGAAAAACCAAAATAAATAAATGAATAAATAAATGACTAAATAAAAAAATGTATTTTTATGCAAGAGTCATAGGCCTTCTAGGTGATCATCACTGAGAAGTCACAAAAATGCCATTTTGAGTGAAGTCTTGCTCATCAACAGAATTGGTTTTACTATGCAGTTCTTTTTGATTTGTTCAATTGATTAACAGGTGTAGTTTATAGATATTGTAATATTTTAAATATATCTGTGAGTACAGAATCTACTCAAGTTGTGCTTCAGTTGCATTTCAATAAACTCATTGTAAATAACATAAATCAAAATGCACTTCTAGCATTGAATATCCTAAATATCACAGCTTATCCAAGCTGCCTTAAACACACTCAGAAACTCCCATTAGCCTACAGTTGGACAAAGTTATGTACCAACAAGCCCCTTTTATAATAATGTTGAGTCATTTGCTTAATTTATTGAATACTGTACTAACAGTGAAAAACAAAGTGGTTGTATGAGTATATGTTCCCGTCATCGTAAATTTGAAAACCATCATAAATGGAATCATTGTAAAATTGATGCCTGTGGACACTTAATTTTTGTTTATATAGTACTCTATATGAATTACTTTTCATTTGTTCACAAACTTTCAAATAAATGTTAAAGTTATGAAATTCAGCATGTTAATGTCAGTGAACATATTTATAAATGTGCATTAGTTTAGTTTTCTGATGAGTTTTAGGCTAATTAAGACAATACAACATAACCATGAGTGTGTTTTACATTAGACAGAGCTGGTAAATGATAATCCCATGTTATCAGCATGACATGTTTCACACACAGAATGTAATTCTCAGTCCGTTCACAGCTACTTGTGAGCACTGGTAATAGCACTGGGAAATTACACAATTCGTAAAGAGTCAGATGAATGTTATGAGTGAGATGTACTTATGCTTTCTATTCATCAGCTGTTAGAATACTGTTACCTCAGCTTCACTGTCAACATGCTGAAAGCCCACAGCAGCTCCTGAACACAACACTCACACACAAGTAACTTCTGTGCATGTTTATTGAGATGGAGGAAGGGGGTCAAGATCTAGTGCTGAAGATATAGTGTATTATCAGCATGGATTTATTTTATTTAGCTTTGTTTAACTCCGTACTGTTATTAGCTTAATTTTATACCCAAAGAAATCTTTGAATTTCTAAGTTAATCACCCATGTCTACCGTCCTTCAATTCAGAAATTGAAGAATATAAGTACAGAATGTTGAGCAATCTGTCATTGGATTTTATCCAGGGATGGAATAGCTATCTTCTAGCTTCACTGTACCCTGAGTGTTAGAGAATGACATAGAAATCCCAGTAGTGAATTCATTACCCCAAAGACCACCCAGTCAATTGTCTTCCCTTCACGAAAGAGAGGTCATGTGTATTTTAGACATCAATGCAAATGTCAAACATTCTTTGCTCTACATTTTCAAAATGGTTTTCTTTTGGGAATTTGTTCTGGTAACAGCATACACCTATGCAGATGTGTAAAAAGCCCTGTAAGTAGAATTGTCCCCCTTTTGTCTGTGGGTATAAGTTGGTACGAGCGGCCGTGTAGTTTGGCAGTAGTGCTGTGTGAGGCCGGTGCTCAAGGGGACAATCTCAGGTCTCTGGATTCTGAAGCTCAGGTGTTTTGAAGCCCGTCTCTTGCCAGCTGGCTTATTCTCTGAGGGGACATTTTGGCAGGAGTTCTTCAGGCCGAGAACAGCAGTCATTTAGTCAAAATGACTGAAGACCATTGTTGGATTCTGCCTTTAGGACAAATCCTTTTCAACTGCTCCTGGCTGCCAGGGACAGGACCAAAGCTGGTTTAGGGTCTCCTGTGGACCTTCGTCTCCATTCTATCAAGTGTTCCATCGGAGGGTGTACCGAGCATTCTGGTTGCTGTGATGTAGCAGGGCGTTTGCATTTTAGACAGGACATGCATCAAGACATCATCCCTCATATGCAAACTAAATAGAGCGTTCTGCTCTCCTGTAGGGATAATTCTCTGTTAACCAAACCTGACTGCTTGCTGCTTATCAGATGGTGAATCTTATCAGCCCATTATATTCATTTTCACATTGAATTCAAAATAACTCCTTTTCAGCGGTTCCTTTCTCGCTTTCCTCTTTGACACTCTATCTTTCACGTTTTTCTCTATTGCAGCAGTGAGAGCTATGATGTGTGTCACTTTTGGAGATTAGAAACTCCTGGATGGACATTCACGTACACTTTCTGTGGGCGCAGCCTTGTCTGGCTACGTGCTCTTCAGAATGCCCAGCACACAGAGTGCTCCGGGAGGGAAAGGGAGGCGGCAGGGGTGTGTCTCATACTCTTCTTCTCTCTTTGGAAGGTGGATGGACTGTGTTGCTTTTGCCAAGCTTAACTAAGGTAACAAATATCAGCCCATTTCTTCTAAGTGGATTCTGTTGTTCTAGAATACTCTTGTTTTTCTGGGAGATTTCTTGCTCAAGTTGTCTTTTAAAACTCCTGTCATGAGGCTGTTGTTTACTAGTGTTTAGCAATACCCATTATAATAAATCCTGTTACATCAAGAGCCAGGATTTATGTCAGTGTGTTATTGATATGCATGTGTGAATATATACACAGTATATCTATCTATCATATATCTATATAAATGTGTATATGCAACACACACACACACACACACACACAAACACACACACACAAATGTTAGATCAGAGCTGGAGAGATGCCTCGGTGGTTAAGGTGCTTGTCTGCAAAGCTCCAGGTTCAGTTCTGGAGTTTATTTGCAATGGCTGGGTCCCCTGTCATGCCCATTCTCTCTCTCTCTCTCTCTCTCTCTCTCTGTTTGTGTTTCTCGTCTCTGTCTGTCTTTGCATATAAATAAATAAATAATTAAAGAAAAAACTTACATTGTATTTTCCTTCAGGTGGACTTTATTTAGACATGTTTTTCCAAATTAATTCATGTATCAAAGTATATAAAAGTATACCACATAACCAGGGATGGTGGCACATGCCTTTAATCTCAGTACTTGGGAGGCAGAGGTAGGAGGATCACCATGAGTTCAAGGCCACCCTGAGATTACATAGTGAATTCCAGGTCAGCCTGAGCTGAGTGAGACCCTACCTTGGAAAACAAAACAAAAACAAAAACAAACAAACAAACAAAAAAAATATGTCACATAAAAATACATTAGCATACTTTTAAATGATTTATTGTTTGTTTTTCTAAGGGTTTCTTTATATGTGCATATTCACACATACACCAATATATTCATGTGTCCACTGTATGTACATGTTTAAATATTCTTTATATACATAATGCATTTAAGACTTGCCATTGTTTAAAATAGGCATAGACAAAATGTTCTCTGAGATGTCGGTCCTGCTTGAACTTAACTTACAAGCCCCTTTCTATCAATATAGAGATGATTCCATTCTCTATATTAGTTATATAGTTGTCTTTCGTATATGAGTCTTTAATTTATAATTTAGTTATCTTTTCTTCCCCTTCTCTGGGACTTTCGCATGGTTCCTTGGCTTTGTTATTTGAAGGTAGCTGAAACTGCCATCTTGGGCATAGGTATTGGTGTCTTGATGCAAGCAGCTTGAGAGAAAATACATGTGTTTAAACATGGAATCTAGTTATGAAATGCATAATTAAAGCTTGCTTTATTCAATATTAACAAAATGCTCAATGAAAAGTCTGCATTCTTTTTTATCTATAGTTAATTCAAAACCAGAAGTTTGATATTTCTGGGAAAGTAGTTTTCTGGTAGGTTATAGAATGCAGACTGCATATTCACTGTAGGTATTCTAGAACCACAGAGGTGTGAGCGAACAAGCAGTGGTTTCCAGCGTGCGATCTCACTATCTAGCGGTAGGTGTGGACGTTGTTCATATTTTGAGACATTCACTTGCAATCCCCACTTTCTCTCGCTTAAGTCCTGTAATGTGCGAGCTCTCAGAATTCTCTCTTCTTCTATTTTAGTTTAGCATGTCTACCTGCATCACTGGAGACACTGAAATGATAATGTAGTGATCACGTGATGACCCTCTACAGAGCTCCAGCTTTATTTCCACACCTGATGTGTTTCCATTTTTGTTTATTGCCTGTTCAGAAGACAGGATATCTTTTACACAAGACCTTACCTGCATTATTTGTTAGAGCATAGTAAGTACCATAAACATTGAGTTAAATCTTAGCAATACAAATATGCAGGTGTTTTTTTATTAAGAACATACTTTGTGTGGATACATCATGTGTTGGTCCCATCTTTTTCACCATCCCCCATTCCTCAGTAGTATTGCTGGTATTCCCCATGGGGTTGTGGTTTGCTTTGTGGTAGCAGTAGGCAGTGTCAGTTATTGGGGGGAGGCAGTGGCTCTGGGCATGACGTCTCACCTGTGGCTCTTACAAGTCGGCACAAGTCCTGTCAGCCTGTACTCTCTGAGACCTCACATTGTTGTCAGACATTTCAAACAGCCCTGCTTCTAACTAACCCTAGTTATCCTAACCCTTTCTAGAAACTCCCCCATCTGCCATGATGGCCCGTAGTCTATTACTACTAGATAGTTCTATTTTCAAACCACAAAAGTTAGGTCTACATCTCTGACTACACTCATTTATACTTCTCACTAACTTTTTTACAGTAGTCTCATTAAAAAGAAAATACCATTAATATCTTGACTTTACTCGTTCTTTGCATTAGGCTCTTGAGAGTCGTCATCCTTTTACTGAAAGCCTCATGCAGGCAGTAGTGACCTATGCTTACAGAAGTAAGAAGCACGATCAGTGGATGCCTGAAAGAAACTATAGACTGTCAAAAAGTATGCTTCCTGTCAGTTCTTATACATATAAAATAAGGGAAAATACTCTATAGATGAGGCATGGGAAGTGAGCAAGAACATAATGACATGACTAATAAAAAAATCTAGAGGACAACACGATTCTCTAATAGCAGACATGTGACTGTGCCCCGCCCCCGAAGTTATGTGTTTCCTTTACTCATACATCTTCATGTGATAAAGTGAAATTAGACAATGTCCACATGATGAGATGATGTAGGGTGAATGATGTAGCAGTTGTGCCACAATGTTAGTCTGTAAGGTAAAGCATTACCGAATATATTTGCGGATAAACACAATAATATAGTGACAGATGACAGGCTGTGATGGTGGCTGTTCCGTAACTCTAGAGAAAGTTAAAGATACGGTATGGACCTGATGGACAGAGAGGCGATTCTCATCTCACGTAGGACTGAAGTGGACGTTCTGAGATTTAACCATCTATTTAGAACCATATGTGATTTAAAACTTATGAAAGGTTAATTTCTTTTTAAAATTGATATGTATGTATGAACATTTACATGTGTGTATTTGCAAACACATGTCATGGAGTGTATGTGGAGGTCAGAGGTCAACTTCTGGGTGTTGGTTCTCTTGTTCCATCTTCTTTTTTTTATTTGAGCGAGACATAGAAAGAGAGAGAGATAGAGAGACAGATATAGAATGGGTGCGCCAGTGGCCTCTCAGCTGCTATGAACAAACTCCAGAAGCATGTGCCCTCTTGTGGGCAAGTGAGGCATTGCACCCTTGTGTCACTTGCCTCTGTCTAAACCTGGGACCTGGAGAATACAATGATCAT
This sequence comes from Orientallactaga sibirica, assembly GCA_036365145.1. Classification (NCBI taxonomy): domain Eukaryota; kingdom Metazoa; phylum Chordata; class Mammalia; order Rodentia; family Dipodidae; genus Orientallactaga; species Orientallactaga sibirica. The sequence continues at coordinate 9,219,278 of JAEOAD010000040.1, read as the reverse complement.
TCTTAGGCTTAGCAGGCAGGCACCTTAACTGCTAAGCCATCTCTCCAGCCCTCGTTCCACCTTCTGACATCTCTTGCTGTCTTGTTTCTATGTAGGTCAAGCTTGCGTGCCCTAGACTTCTGGACCCCCTTCCATTACCTACGCTGTTGGGTAGGCTAGTTTGCAAGCAAGTGTCTTTAACTGCTAAGCCACCCCTCCCCCGCAGGTCCTCCCCCGCCCCCCTTTTTCAACCTAATATTTTCAAACTCTGCCTCAGGGCAATTGAAATCAGAAAGTGGACCTTTGGGTAAGGGGAACTGCTGTGTTCTGAAAAGGCTTGCATCATTTTCCTCATCTTCCATCAGTCTGGCAAGGTGCTTTACCTTGTATCAAAAATCATGAGTGGCCGGCAGGACTGTAGCTGGTGTTTTCTTGTGTGCCGACTCGTGGTGTCTCCATAGCAGTTCACTTCACTATTCTAGTGTACACTGTGACATTTGAATGATGTCATCATTTTCTAGACTGAAAAGACTAGACCCAAATGTTAAATTTTAAAGAAAGAACCTCACTGTCAGATGAGCTTGACAGATTAAAAAAAAAAAAAAATCATCTCCTTTGCAAATTCACAATGTACAGAGCAAACCTTCGGAGTTAGGGGAGAAAATTACTTAACATCATTTAATGCTTTCATTTCTTGCAATTCGATGGAGTGTTATCCACTTAATTATTTTCTGTAGAATTAAATAAAATTTAAGAGAGGCCAGACCAGATCATCTTTAGGATTATTTATTTTTGATTCTTTATAATTTTATAACTTTTTTATGAACTTGTTTTAATGATTCGGAATATTTAGGAAGTGGTGCCTTTCAGCATCTCCATCACTCAGTGTGATGGATTTATGCGGCATATCATCCACAAATAATATAATATAGTATGGTGACAGTAATCTTTCTTTAAGAAGTATTCTTTCAAGGTCAGCAGTATTTCAGATGCTATGCGAGAGAGGTAGAAAAGAGAAGCTCTTCTGCAGTTGTTATGATTTGTGACTGAGATTGTGGCAAGTCATTTTTTATTCTGCAGTCATCACTCAGGGAAAATGTAGGTCTATTTGAGACCATCCTTTAAAGTCACCTGCATAAAAGAAGATACATTTATTTTTGCAAATGTGTGTATATGTAAGAATTTCTAACAGTCGCTTGCACAATTTAGTGATTCTGTTGGGCTGCCTATGAACAAGTTAAACAGATGCATGCAAGTACAGGATTGTAAAGTTCAATGGAAATGCAAACTTGATTAACAAAAGTTCCTGTCTGAGACTAATTGTAATTCTGCAGCATATGAATCTTGAATAATGGCCCCCAAAAGGTCAGCCAAAAATCCCCACTTCTCTCTCCTATTCCCTTGAAGAGAATTTTAAAATTTAGGTATTTCCTGGCATTATGAAAGTCAAAGAAGGCATAAAGCATTTTTTTCTTTCAAAGTTTCATCCACAATTTAAAACAGTGGAATATGGGTGAGCATAATGTGTGAGTTTGGTGTAATCTCTTAGAAAAGGACCTATGAGGGCTGGAGAGATGGCTTAGTAGTTAAGGTGCATACCTGCGAAGCCTAAGGACCCCAGTTTGATTCTCCAGGTCCCACGTTAGCCAGATGCACATGGTGGCACATGTCTCTGGAGTTTGTTTGCAGTGGCTAGAGGCCCTGGCGCTCCCATTCTCACTTTCTCTCTCTTTTGTCTTAAATAAATAAATAAATAAATAAATAAATAAATAAATAAAAAAAATTCTTTTAAAAAAGAAAAGGACATGTGAATATGATGTGAATCACAGATATGCAAATGGTATGAAAAGCTTTCAGAGCTATATAAATTGTCTCTTTCTTGCTTGTTTCATTGTTTAAGATTTATTTTCTTTTCAGGAAAAAATTATAAATTTCACTGTTTCATGTATTGTTAACATATTGGAGATTCATGCCAATGTTATCAGTTGTGCATTTTAAAATAATTATTTTTAATTTTTTATAAATGTGGAATGTATTTTCCCAAGAGAATAGCAGAAATAATGAACTAGTACTTAGACATTTTGTTTAGCTTTAATGATTAAATGATTGCTTCACTAGTATAATTTTTCAACTCTACATAATTAAAAACTCTGAATAAGTAATTAAATTATGTTTAATTTTGCTGTTTTAATTAAATAATTACATATTTTGTTGTTTCTAAAAATTAATTGTTTTATTGGCTATGATGTTTGTTGATTAAGTTCTCATTTATTTAATTTGATTTTTGTCATTAAAATATGCTTCTAAGTCAAACAAAAATCTCAAGTTGACTTAATAGCAAAAACTCCTAAATTTATTCTTGGACAAGTATAAACTTTGTGGTCCAAGGATAAGAGACATTCCATGTATATTATTAACTTACTCAAGAATGTTTTTTTATGGAGGATAGTTTTTCTGGACACTCTTAAAAGGAATTTTCTGTGGCATACAACTTTTTTTGATTTTTTTCACCCTCCTATAAAGTGTTCAACTTTTTATTAATGACTTGAAGAAACACATCAAAGATTTTTTTTTATATATTCCAGAGGATTTATTTGGTAGCAAGATATTATTCTGCCAGAAATTCCAATATCGGTTTCTATAGCTTATGAAACTTGTATGAGTTGCAGACAAAGAGGCTTATGGCTCTCTACTTTTATTCAATTCAAGAAACCACGTGGAGGATTACCCTGCTGCAGGGAAGTGGACTCAGAGTGGCTCAGGTGGACACAGGTGAGGGGCTTTTATTCATCCATCAAACCTGATGGAGAACTCACCACTGCAGGTCCTGTGCTCAGGGGATGATGTCACTGTGGGAAGGACGTTAACGAGCCAGCACAGCTCAACAGGAAAGAGGCTGTGCCAGAGGCATAGATTTGTGTCAGAATGGAAGTCTCTCTAACCTGGGTCAGTGTTTCAGACTTTGAGGACACGTGATCTTAACACATTTGGACAGGGATGGTCATGTCATAAAACATCTAAGATTAATCCAAATTGTTTTAATGACAATTAATATTACCCAGAATAAGGGAGTTATGTTTAGTCGTGAACAAAAAAATGATGCTCCAAACCATATTGTAACAATGCATTTACCTGAAATAGAAAATGCTTGGGGCAAGGACAGTTGTGCTTAAATGCTTGGAGATGCCCAAACTCACACTCTAACCGGTGGCCTCCTACAAGTGGCCATCATGTTTGTGATTTTATATATATATAGAAAGAGAGAGAGAGAGAGAGTCTTAAAATCCTTCATTAAGTGTCTGTCTCTGTGGTATGTGAAATGTCCTCTAGTTTGCTAACCAAGGTAATTGTTTAAGTCCCTGTATGTATCTTTCATTTTAACTCAGTTAAAAAGATGTCAGCTTTAGGAAGTAAATCAAGTACAGTTATTTCCCCATGCTACCAGATATGGAGAGGTGTATTAAGTTTTATTCCCTTCAGTGACGAAGTGACATACTGGAGCGACAGAAAGGTGTGTTGGCTTTTTCAGGACAGCAGGCGTCATCCAATGCATTCTTTAAATAGCAGAACCCGTTATGTTATAGCAGACCATTCTGGCTTTCAGTGTCTAACTTGCAAGTACGTAGACAGGTATTTTTAACTATAGTCTGCCATGAGATGCCTAAATTCAGCAAATTCTAGGAAACAACCGCAATGTAGATAAATGCTATACTCCAAGACATTTATTTAAAATCCCTGGGAAAGTAATGACTGTTATGGTGAAAAAGACCAGTCCTAGTGCTTCATATTTTAATAAGCTGAACAATAGAAAATTCCACATGTTCTGTGCACATTAAATGTTGTAATGGCCTATTGTTCTTTACGCCCACATCAAACGTGAAAGATGAACCAATGTTATCCATAGCATCTTTCCTTACTAATCCATCATTTACCCTTTCTCTGTTTAGAGAACTTGCCTTTCTTGTCGTAACAAAAAGGCATCGAGGTAACTGTTGGACGGCTCTCAGGAGGTTGCATCTGCACTGCCCTCATGGTTTCTGTTGGAGCAGCTTCTGTTCTAACTGGATTCCTTATTTCTCAAAGCAGAAGGTTGGAGTGAATGGTCCTAACACGATGGGTCATTTCTTATCCACCACTGGTTCAAGATAAATATGCTGATTTCTTAGTGTTTTTTCAGCATGTAAAAGAGGACCTTGGGATAATTTTTGCATTTTTTTCTAAACTTGTAATAGAAGCAAATATGAAAGAAAAAGAAGAAACTACATCCAACCAGACACAAAACCCAGAGACATACACTTGTTATTTTTCATATGCACATTGGAATGGTTTAATCAAAATGGTTATAATGTGACAGTTTTCCTATGTAGGGCAGTGTTTTTTTTTGCATATTATTATGTCTTGTAGTTTGGAATTACCAGTGATAAGTATTAAATGTGTAGTGAAACATTAGTTATTCTTCGTTGATTATTTTAGGCAAAGTCATTGGACCTTTTAAATATTCAGAAATCATCTTCCCTTAAAACACACATGAGGTCATGCAATAAATAGTCTTTATAATTCTAGAGCAGAGATGTGGATAAAACGTGGCTTATTTAAATAAGTGTTCTGGTAGCACTGTCAGAATTAATGTATGTTCTTAAAATACATTAACAAAACTTACACTCTTTTGGACGTGGAAGTATAATTCTCAAATTAAATTTTACAAGACAGAATTAAGGTTATTTAATAGGTAAAAATAAATTTCTATTGTATAGAAAGCCAGAATATGAGAAAGGACTAGTCACAGTTATAAAATATGGTAGATATAATAATGGATTTAAATGCCTTAAGTAAATCATGGCTACAGCATTTTATTAGACAGTGTTCTATAAACTACAAGACCTGGTAAGCTGATAAATCTGCCTTTTAATATTCAGTGATTAAGATTTAAAATAACTTATTCCTGTGTCTTTTACTGCGGCAGTTAGCGTAAGTCTGTTGTAAGAAATGGAGAAATCTTCCATTAGTGCCAAGGTAATAACAAAAATTAAGTAAGGAAAATTCCTGTGCATCAACATTAAGCAGTATTATTTTAACTTTATTCTTTTAAGAATTCGATTCTTGTTGCTGCTCGTCATGTTCAAATTAGCAGCACCTGGTTTAAAAAAAAAAATACAGAAGCCGGGCGTGGTGGCGCACGCCTTTAATCCCAGCACTCGGGAGGCAGAGGTAGGAGGATCTCCGCGAGTTCAAGGCCACTGAGACTAATAGTTAATTCCAGGTCAGCCTGGGCCAGAGTGAGACCCTGCCTCGAAAAACCAAAAAAAAAAAAAAAAAAAAAAAACCAACCAGAACAGTCTGAATATTATGAAGTAACAAAGCTTGGCAACAGAGCCTTGCTTGGGATGGATGTGATCTATCCCTGTGTGCATTTGTTGAGGACCTCAGAGTCGGGACAACTTCTGACTTCTGAAAACTTTCATTCTAATTCATTGTCATGAGTAATTACATTTTCAGTACAGGGGACCCAGTCTATGGGTCTGCACATTCTAGACCACCACCACTTTACCTTTAGCTGCATCCCAGCCAGTTTTCTTTTCTTTTCTTTTCTTTTCTTTTCTTTTCTTTTCTTTTCTTTTCTTTTCTTTTCTTTTCTTTTCTTTTTTTTTTTCTTTTCTTCTTTCTTTCTTTCTTTCTTTCTTTCTTTCTCTCTCTCTCTCTCTCTCTTTTTTTTTTACATTTTTAAATAGGCTTTCACTCAATTGCCCACATTGGTATTGAACTCACTTTGCTTCTTCTGCTATGACCTCTTGATTAGCTGGGATTATAGACATGTACCACAAGGCTGGGCTAGTTTAAAAAATGAAAAAAAAAACTTGTTTCTTTTCTTTTCTTTTCTTTTCTTTTCTTTTCTTTTCTTTTCTTTTCCTTTTTCTTTTTCCTTTTCTTTCCTTTTCCTTTCCTTTCCTTTCCTTTTTCCTTTCCTTTCCTTTCCTTTCCTTTCCTTTCCTTTCCTTCCTCTTTTCTTTTTTCTTTCCTTTTCCTTTCCTTTTCCTCTCTTCCCTTCCCCCTTCCCTTCTCTTCTGTGTAGATGATAATAGAAAGTATAACTGTGGTGGTTCGATCGAAGTGTGGGCCATAAATGTACATATTCTGAACGCTCCATCCTTAGCTGCTGGCAGTTTGAGAATTGGAATCTTGTTGGAGGTGTGCTGTTGGGGGTGGGCTTATGGGCATTATAGCCAGCTTCCCCTTGCCAGTGTCTGGCACACTCTTCTACTGCTGTTGTCCACCTGATGTTGCCCAGGGGGTGATGATCAGCTTTTGCTCATTCCACAACTTCCCCTGCCATCATGGAACTTCCTGTCCTGCGAGTAAGCCAGCCTGAACTCTTTCCTTCTGGAAACTGCTTTTGGTTGTGTGCGTTGTGCCAGCAACATGAAGGCAACTAACTGCAACAATAACATTATATTACTAACCCATGGAGATTTAATTTAACATAACACTTTGGGGGGGGCAGTGTCTTATAGATTAGGCAGACTGGTCACTCCTAGTCCTCCAACCTCAGTCTCTGAGTTCTGGAAATACAAACCTATTCCAATGTCTGACCATGGTTATTGAAGCAATAAATCTCTGCATCCCTATGTTTCATACTATGAAATTCTATATAAATCTTAGCACACTTTCAAACAAAAAGTCTGTATGCATGTTTTGATCAAGTTCAGATTCCTAATGGGACTGGATTACTCTTTGCCATCTCTTAATGTCCTTTGGTGATGATTAAAAAAAAATTCCTGGGGCTGGAGAGATGGCTTAGCAGTTAAGGCGCCTGCCTCCTAAGCCTAAGAATGCCAGTTCTAATCTCCAGGTCCCACGTTTAGCCAGATGCAAAGTCAAGCAAGGACACTTGACCACAAGGGGGCACACACATCTGGATTTCATTTGCAGCAGCTGAGAGGCTGCTGGCTCACCCATCTCTATCTGTCTCCCTCTCCTTCTCTCTCTGTCTCAAAAAAAAAAAAAAAAAAAAAAAAAAAAAAAAAAAAAAAACTGGGCTGTGAGATGGCTTAGCGCTTAAGGCATGTGCCTGCGAAGCCTAAGGATCCTGATTTGTTCATCCAGGTCCCATGTAAACCAGATGCACAAGGGGGCACATGTATCTGGAGTTCATTTGCAGTAGCTAGGGTCCTGGAGTGCCCATTCTCTTCCCCTCTCTCTGTCTCTAATAATACATAAATAAAAATTTAAAAATCTTTTAAAAATTGCCTGACTTTCTTGTAAAGTAAGCAGCAAGAAACAAAGTTGGAGTTTATTATTCCTGTTTGATCTCTGTAATATAGATCTGGCTCTACAGTAGTGTGTTGTCCGCAGTGCATACCTGTTGAATGAACACATAACAAAACAATGTCCTCCACGGGTGGCATTTTTTCTGTTCTTTGCTCCTGCTCAGCTTTGAGTTAGCCACTCAAAATTTCAATCTGTCTTAATTCTTTGCTGTCTTCTCTAAATACTTATTGTGTATACATGTAAGGGTTCAAGATAATCAATTATTCAGGTATCTGACATGTTCATTAAATTAACAAATAGATACTAAGGGTTTATTATGGATGAGCTGATGTAGATCGACTCTCAGATTTTAAGCAAAGAGATACATTTAAATATGATGCTAATATCTCCTAAAGAAAATAACTGGGGATCTTACCACTATTGGGGCCAGCACCTTTATGTGTAATACTTTCACATAATTCACCTATTATCATCCATTTTGTACTTGGAGTTCTGCACAGAAGAGTGATTATAAGGCGGGGAGTCTGATTTTGATGAAAGGTGTTCCTCCCTTAAAATATTCTGGTTGAAATTTTTTTTTTTTTTTTTTTTTTACTGTCTAGGCAAACTTAGACTTTCATAATAATTGTCTTGGCAGAAGTCTAAAATTAAGAGCATTGGAGCAGGGCACTTTTTGTTACTTCTAATTACAACTTCAGTACGTACAGGCACCTAATGATTTAAGTGAAGAGTTATGAATTGAAAATATTCACAGCCATTTATTCCTCAGATGCACAGTGCTGCATGACTTAACGGGGTTGTAGTGTTCCCATCTGTTTGGCCCCAGGTTAAAGAAGTCTCAAGAAAGGAATATTTTACTGCCTAGCTTCTGGTAGCTTAGGGAAATGGGCCCTTGACAATCCACAGAAAAATGTTTGCTGCTGCTCTGGGCGAAGGGATCCAGGTGTGTAAGTTATAGGTGATTTTTATGTACAGTTCTTAATAAATAAACCACTCTGCACTTTAACATATGTGAGCCTTCATATATATATATATATATATATATATATATATATATATATATATATATATATAGTGCCTTAGGTATGCATACATACATGCATATTTTACTAACCTGTTTCATATGTTTCTGTTTTAATGACTTTTGTTGTCCTTTATTTTTTTGTGGTTGGTAATGTGTTGTAATTTGAAAGCAGCTTTCTTACATGGTTTCATAGACTGGCCTGGAACTCACTATGCACAGGTTGCCCTGCCTCATACTTGGGAGTGCTGGGAAGACAAGCATGAGCCACCCTTCCTGGCTTTGTTAAGACACTTTAAATACGTGCTCTGAGTTGTTTCTTAAAAAGCCATTTAATTATTGAGATACTTGAATGAGGTGGATTCTTAAATATTTTAAAGTATGCATTAAAGTTTTCTCTCAAGAAGGTGTCTTAATAGATAAGTGTTTTCCATTTTCATACAAAGCCTATAATCCTCACCTATGGATTTTCACCTAATTTTTATGTCAGTTACTCATAACTTTAAGAACAAAAGAGAAGCAGTTTATACAACTTCTGCCTAATGCTATTATCTAAATGTTTGTATCTAAAGTTTATTTTAAATCTATTAAGACCCTAACATGGATAGAATTTGGCATGCTATATTATTGACTATAATGTTTTGGAATTACAAAATTTAAAGTTGTAGTAGAAATGTCAGTTTTTGTGATACTAACTCACAGAGGTTCTTTTCTATGGAAAGGAAAATTGGAAAATTTGGAGTATTTATGATTTGATCCAAAAGGACCATGTGCATAATCTGATCAGTAGAGAAATGCAAGCAGACTGATGTGACATTTTAATAAGATGTACAGACTATGAGAGAAGAAGCTATTTACATATTTAAATACATAAAAGCCACACAAGAATATTAAATATGAACTTTGTTATGTCCTTTTAGGAAAAAGTCATGCATAACTTTAAGACTGTTAAGTATAAATATTAATTAGATAGGGAGTGATGGTAAAAATGTTTAAAATATTTTGTATGATAATAGATTGGTGACTAGTTAGAAAATACTGTTTTTTTTACTATTTATGAATGAAATGTAAGTTTAGTTTCACCTATTGTGAAATGTTTCAACTTCCACTCCCACCCCTCAAAAGAGGAAGCAACTATGAATGCATGGAGATAAACGCGTGGGGTACGTTTTACTCTTGACTTCCAGAAGTTGAGTTTAGCTCTCATAGCTGTAAAATTTACCAATGCAGATTCTCATTTTTCTGACTCCATGGGTTGGTATTATTCTTACAGTCATTTTCCAAACAAGGACCCATACCCTGGCATATTTTGTATCTCTCGTCTCAGAGAAAATATAATAAAAAATAATACTAACATAAGTATTTACCGATCATTATGGGTCACACATAGTCTCAGTGAATGACTTCTATTAATTCTATCCATTGTCACAAGAAGCAGAGTATATGCATATTAAGGTAGTCAAATTTCCAACAAAAAACATGCTGAGGTATAGAGAAATTGATACTGTTTCTTTATACTCAGGAAGAATAGTTCACACTCAAGGATTGAATCCTTTGCAGTCCACCTACATCTCTCACACTATTAACTAGGAAAATATACCTCTCTCTCTCTCTCTCTCTCTTTTGAGAGAGACAGAGAGAGAGAGAGAGAGAGGAAGACAGATAGAGAGTGGGCGTGCCAGCAGTCTCTCAGCTGCTGTGAACAAAATCTAGATGCAATCACCCCCTTGTGGTCAAGTGCAGCATTGTGCCCTTGCATCACTTTGCATCTGGCTAAACATGGGACCTGGAGATTGGAACCACTGGAGATTGGAACTAGCATTCTTAGGCTTAGGAGGCAGGTGCCTTAACTGCTAAGCCATCTCTCCAGCCCATTATACCACTCTCTTAAATGGATTTTCACACACATAATTGATTTTAAACATTATGTGTAAGGACTATATATCTAAGAATTGATAAAAAGGGTTAGTGTGAGGAGATATTTTAAGGGTAAGACTGTGTAATCTAGAAATAAATTGTGATAACAAAAAATGTGTATTACTTTATAAAACCCTGTTGTCTTATCTAAAATGATTGTGTGTGTGTGTGTGTGTGTGTGTGTGTGTGTGTTGTTTGTGCATTTGAGTAACCCAGATAGAAAACAGACTTTGAACTCTGGCTCAGTAAGCTATTGTAAGATATATAAAATTTTCAAAACTATTAATCAGGTATGTGAATAATATGCCCATTACCCCTGGGTTCAGAGAGGCCAGGACAGTAGGTTCTGCAGAGATTAGCATGATTTATTAGTAGTTCTAAGTCATGTCCATTTATCAGCATGACCTTGTTGAGTCTCTTTAAAAACTTCAGGAGTTCACCTTGCCTCGGTGGGAACAGGGGAGGGTTCTGTCGCCTCTTCTCACTTAAGCTTGGTCGGACCCGGCCATTCTGTGCCAGCAACCTTTTCTTCAGTCACCATCAGAACTGAGCTAAATACACAAGGTCCGTGGACCAGGATCATTTGTCCTTGGTTCTTTATTGACATCCTCCGAAGAAACTATATAAGGATGAGGGTTTTGTTTTTTGTGATGATAAGAGTGTGGGAACCCATATTCTAATACAAATTCTGCTAAGAGATGTTGCACGAGACAGTTAACTAATATTCTAGCCTCTCACCTTAATATTTGGCTAAAATGAAACCTATTGTGTTTTCTATGCATAAATCTTAAAATGTTCAAAAATATTTTAAGTGCATCCTACCTCTTTATGCATAGCAGTACTACAGTTGAATTTTGATAATATTATGTCAACTTAATTTAACATCTTTCTTAAGCACCTTTCTCTCAGATACCTGTATTCTCAGAATGTGTGTATACCTGTAGTCCATCTTTATTTGCTAATCTTTTGAATCCTCCATAAAAAGGCATTAATCACCCTGCAGAGATTAGCTATAGTGTATTAAAGAACTAACATTGTACTTGATACGGAAGCATTTTCTGAGTTCCAAGGTAATGGTAGGTACGAAAATGTAGAAACCTGCACGTTGATCACTTGACAATTTGGACATACCTGTGTTGTCATAGCAAGAATTGGTTTCACTTTTGTTAAAACATGTGGATTCCATTTTGTTATTGAACATTTTATCTCCTAACGTGGCTATTCTAGTTTCTCTAAAAATAACAGGGGAAATAAAAAAGAGCAGTTACTCAATAAACACTGGTTAACTGTATAAAATGTGTTTCAAAGGTGTGCTTTTGGTTTTGGAGATAATAGTCATAGTAATGGTACTCGAAGTTTAAATCGAAGCCCTATAGTTATTATTTTTATTTAATTCTTAGTGTCCTAACTTGGTTTCTTTGAATTTAAATGTTAATTACAGTAATTATTTAATGTGTTAAAATTATTTGACCTACAGAGGTGTACATGAGGCTGCTACTTTTCTGGGAGAACATTGACATCGTATGTTCACATAGAGATTATACACATTATTCCTCATTTTGGTTTCTTTTATCCTTTTAATACCTTTGAACTCATTTCCTTTTCTTGGAAAATAGGAGAGAATAGCAAGTTTTTTTTTTTTTTTTTTAACTGTTTACTCACCATCTATTATTATTATTGGACTTGAGGTAAGGAAAGAAATTTCAGCATGCAAAAATAATGATTTAGAAAAAAAATGAACCCTCAGAAACATATTGTGCAAAGAATTCAATTTGTTCTTTTGTATAGAAACTTAAGACTGCATCGCACACACTATTTATGGGTAAATTATTAGTGAAACGGAACACTGTTCCTGTTAATGTAGTAAAAATAATTCCACATATTAAGCTGAAAGAAACCCAATATTTTCCCTCAGAGGAAATGAATTCACTTATATAACTAATGACCATATACACTGCTTTTCTTCTAGTCTCCACAATACTAATTGGAATTTTTATTTATTTATGTATTTATTTGCAAATGCTTTGCGGTAGTACAGCCAGCACTGGAATTCGTTCCATAGGATATTTGACAAATTCGTGGCATCAAATAGGTTCTTCAGTTTTCAATTCTTCATGTTCTTGACTTGTTTTCATTTTAAATTAAAAACAAACAGGACTCTTCTAACAGTTTCTTAACATAAAATCACTTAAAGAAGGACAATGTTAAGTGGAAAGAAGTAGGGAGAGGTAAATAGATAGATAAATAGATAGAGAGAGAGAGAGAGAGAGAGAGAGAGAGAGAGAATTGGTATGACAGGACATCCAGCCACTGCAAACGAACTCCAGTTACATGTGCTACTTTGTGCCTCTGGCTTATGTGGGTCTTGGGAAATTGAACCTGGGTTGTTTGGCTTTGCAGGCAAGAGCCTTAAGAGATCACTCCACCATCTCTCCAGCCCCTAAAATGTTTTTTTTTTTTTTTTTTTAAGCAATGAAAATAACCATGATCAGCTGGGTGTGGTGGCACATGCCTTTAATTCCAGCACTTGGGAGGCAGAGGTAGGAGGATGTTCATGACTGTGAGGCAACCCTGAAACTACTTAGTGAATTATTCCAGGTCAGTGAGACCCTACCACAAAAAAAAAAACAAAACAAAAAAAAAAAAAAAAAAAAAAAAAAAAAAAAAAACATTCTGGAAAGTTCTTTCTGAAGGATTGGTTTATACTTTTGAACTGGCTAGCAAACATCAGGTGTTCTTCCTGCTAAATACTATCTGTCTGTGCCTCAGTTTACACATTGGTGTTTGTCACCTTCATGATTCAATTTAATGACAGATATAATGCTTTGTGTATTTCTTCAGTAAAATATTGGTCTCTTTTACATGCAGAAATCACTTCTTTAGTCAGTGTCCTCAGTTTAACAACCTAACACTGTGTATTCCTTTTATTATCTGTTAGTACTGGAGGATTTTTTTAAAGATGATTTTTTGTTTTGATCTAGTAAAGGTAATCGGTCAATATCAAAAATTTAGATTTTCTGTTTATATAACATGATTTATGAAACTAATTTCTTATCATTAGTACATATTGACTTTATAAGTGGTGTTCATGGCAATATTAGTCAGCCTATTTTCCTGTATTTGAGGCTATCTTCCTTAAATAAATAAAAAAAAAATAGTTTTCAACAATCTACTCAGTCCCACCAAATTTTGGAGATTCTCAAAAGTCAGTTTTTAGTATTTCTTCTGTTATCTGTCAATGTTTAACTCATAATTAATCTCTTCTGCGTTAGTCTGAAGTACCTTCTAAATGATTTTCATTGACCGATATTTATATGTAGAGAAAATATTCCGTTCTAGTCCCTTATACATGACTATTTTCTCAAACATCTTTTCAGCATTTAAAAAATATTTTATTTATTTATTTATTTATTTATTTATTTATTTATTTGAGAGAGAGAGAGAAAGAGAGAGAGAGGGTGCCCTAGGGCCTCCAGCCACTGCAAACGAACTCCAGACACATGTGCCACCATGTGCATCTCACTTACGTGGGTCCTGGAGAGTCGAACCAGGATCCTTTGGCTTCGCAGGCAAATGCCTTAACTGCTAAGCCATCTCTCCAGCTCCCTTCCCAAACATTTTTATTAGTCATCTAAATTCATATCTAAATCTCCACATATACTCTCTCCTCACATTTCTAAATTAGACTTTATGATAGAGAGAGCAAGAGACAGAATGAATTGGCATGCCAGGGTCTCCAGCCACTGCAATGGAACTCCAGATGTGTGCACCCCTTGTGTGCATGTGCAACCTTGCACATTTGTGTCACTGTGTGTCTAACTTACATGGGTCCTGGAGAATTGAACATAAGTCCTTAGGCTTTGCAGGCAGGTGCCTTAACCACTGAGCCATCTCTGCAGCCTTGCCCTCCTTTCTTAAGTGGGTAATCACAGTACCAGGTCCACACGGGAAATGCCTCACATATAGCGACATTACCTTGTTTGTGCCTAGTTGTCAGTAAATGTGAGGTTTCAGAGAGAAAAGCATCGTGTTATTAGAAGCATCAGACTTTTCTTTGTGAAGACTGCATAATTTTGAGAAAACCTGCCTTCACATGAAGCCATGAAATGATAATGATGTCATTTCAGTCAAAGAATGTGGAGATTGAAATCAAGCCTAGTTATCAGCATTGGTTTGGGGATATTGAATGCCTTGATTTATCTAGTCTACTCATGGCAATTTGTTAATCAATTCTTACATCTCCATTAATATATACTAAAACCAGAGCAGGAATGTTATCACCCGCTTAATGTTCTGCAGATTAGACGAGTCATTTTATTCAAACAATCACATATCTTGCTGCTTTTTATTGTGAGTTTTTGTGTATTTTAGAACACATGCTTTGGAAGCGGTAGTTTTAATGATATAAGTATAATATGTATATACATACACAAACACATATGTATGATATCAATATTACTGTTCCGTCACTTTTGCTCCATCTCTCTGTCTATTCCTCACGCATACTTTCTCAACTTTTGTGCAAGAATCTACCAATGAAAGGTCATCTTCCTATAATTTGTCTTAGAGCTTGGCATATTGATACCAGTGTACCACGAAGAGCCTTTAACCACCATTTCCCTACATTTATATTGTGTATGATTGATATGAATATGTAGCTTGAGACACTGAGACTATTTATTTTAGAAATGTAGCGAGTGGCCAGCTTCTCCTGCCTGTGCAGTGTTTGTCCCACGCTGGGTTCAGGAAGATGATGGTTTTCTGGCCATGTAGAGTTTGTCCCTTTCTTAGAGAAGTCCTGTCTTCTCACTCCTGTGAGTAGGATTATTGGTTTTAGTTTTTTTTTTTTTTATGTTGTTTTAAGTTTTGAACAATTGAATTCAAAGACTATTGCACTTATTCATTTATTTAATGTTGAGAATTTTTAAATTTTTAAAAAATTTTTATTTATTTATTTATTAGAGAGAGAGAGAGCGAGTGAGAATGGGCACACCAGGGCTTCTAGCCACTGTAAATGAACTCCAGTTGCATGCACCACCATGTGCATCTGGCTTACGTGGGACCTGGAGAATTGATCTGGGGTCCTTAGCCTTCACAGGCATGTGCCTTAACTTCTAAGCCATCTCTCCAAACCTAATGTTGGGAATTTTTGCTGTTCACTAATTTTAATTTAATTAATTAAAAAATTACATGTTTTTATCAGTGGGAAATACTCACTAGTCTCTCTGGAAACATCCACAGCTATAAACATGTGGGTTATGAATGCCATTACATTCTAAGCATGTCATTTGTATCTCTTTAGGATATTGTAGATACCAGTTGAATTGGGAATTATATTGAGAATATTTAAATTTTTCTCACTGTGCTGCAGATTCATTACCTTTTAAATGGGAATGATATTTACTTTAGAAATTATAATTTAAAATATATGCATATAAATAATAAATTTTATTATTTGGGGCCTTAATAGTCAAAAATGTTGTGTTCATATTAGGTGCTCAAAATAGCCCTGAGCGTGTTTTTTCTGCACATTTTTAGATCACTTACTTCTTTTAGTCTTTTCAGTAACACTTTAAGACAGCTCCTATTCCTAAGTTTACAATTATTTTTAAATTTTTATAAACATATTTTTTATTCATTTATTTATTTATTTGAGAGAGAGAGAATGAGAATGGGAGAATGGGTACACCAGGGCCTTTAAACACTGCAAATGAACTCCAGATATATGTGCCACCTTGTACATCTGGCTTACGTGGATCCTGACAATTGAATTACAGTATGAGTTGATTGTTTTTTTTAACGTCAGCCTCCTGGCTATAGATTTATGTGTTATTTACAGTAGTGACATAGGTATTTGATAAGTTATATGTATAATGTACGGAAAACAAGACATTTTGTTGGATATGGTAATGTACATCGTTTATCTCAGCACTCAAGAGGCTGAGGCAGGACGGTCACAAGTTTAAAAATAGTCTGGGCTATATAGCAACACACCACTTCCAAAAAAATAGTGACTGAATGAATAAAACGGACAATTGCGTTATCCTGTCCCATTTGCTGTTATTATATGATCAGTTAGTATACGAAACATGAAATGTTATATACAAATTATATTAAGATTTACTGAAATCAGTGGCAGGAGTATACTTGACAGTTTAGATTGTCTTGCTTATAAATATTCTGTCTTCCATTGGTGCTTTCATTTCTGTTTTTTCATAAAGTATGTCCTTACTTCTGCATTGCCATTAAGCATTTTAGAAACTAGAGTTCCCATTTATTTTTGTCACACACAACATGATGCAGCATGTAGAGTACAGAAGGGTTAGAATAAAAGTTGGAGGATGAACAAATGAATAAATGAAGTCTTGAGCATTGAGTGTAGATTCCGAGAAGCACAGTGTCGGTTTGGGTCAACATATGTGCAAGTTGGTTGTAGTTTTGGGTAAAGGCACATGTGAGGGCACATGTGAGACAATGGCAGCTACCAGATGGAGTCATTACAGCAAACTGGCTACTACATGACTGGTGGCACCGCTCTTGAATGGCCCCGTCCTTGGTGTTGGCATCCACGTGTGGAAAACGGTGTTGTATTTGCTGTTGTCACAGAGATTCATTCTGTTTTAATGTCCTCATGAAACGCTGATCCTAGTTTATGTTGGCTGAATTTCTGGAGAGAACGTGAAGAGCTGGGTGATCTTCAATACCGCACTCTCACTTTGGAGCAAGCCTTTAGTCAAAGAAATGGCGGCGTGTAACGTCATGGCTGTCCTGCACCTCGCCTAGGCATCTTCCTGAGTTATGGACATTCTCTAGGCAGTAAGAGTCAACACCTGAGTGAATGCTTACTGGTTAGTTTCCTTAACCTGGTGATGATCATACCAAAACACATTTTTTAAAAAATATATTTTCTTTCTTTCCTCTCTTTCTTTCTTTCTTTCTTTCTTTCTTTCTTTCTTTCTTTCTTTCTTTTTTCTTTCTTTCTTAGAGAGAGAATGGGCATGCCAGGGCCTCCAGTCACTGCAAGTGAACTCCAGATGCATGTGTCCTCTTGTGCATCTGCCTTACGTGGGTCCTGGAGAATTGAACCGGGATCCTTTGGGTTTGTAGGCAAACGCCTTAACTGCTAAACCATCTCTCCAGCCTTTTTGAATATATATATATATTTATTTGAGAGAGTGAACGAGGCAAAATGCCATTTCAATACAACTCAGCCAGTGGAAAATTCCACTGACCTGGAACACAAAATCTAGTTTCTTGATGTTGCAGAATAACAGATCCATTGAGAAATGGAAGAAGTGGAGAACTCAGGGTAGGAGAGGGTCCAGAGCAGTCAGGCTGATCTGTCTCCAAACATGACCTTGGGGAAGGGGAGATGAGTCCTCTGGCTGTGCTGCATGTCTTAGGTGGCCATGCTGTAGTTCTCAGCAGGGCCGTGGGATGTCAGGAAGCCTCATCTGTGACATGAGCTAGGACTTTGAGGACAACTAATTAGAAATTCCACAACTAATTAGAAATTGCTTCTGCCTCAAAACTAAAAGCAACTCTGTGGTCCCGAAGTTCTGTGCAAAATAGCCCCCTGTGTAAACGGACAACCCTGCAGAACACAGGGTTAGTATCCTTTGTATCTGCACATCTTAACCCCAAGGTAATTTTCCTTACCTTCTCTTCCTCTCAAATTACAGGTACAAAATTTCAGATTTTTTTTTTTTTTTGGTATAGCTTAAGTCCACCATTGTACCTGCAACATTTTTTCACATGTGGTGAATCTGGATGGATGACATGCTGATGACAGGAAGAGGCTGTCTATGGAGTTGCCACAACTGGAATCTTAACTCCGGTGTGAAACTCATTCAGGTTCCCCGCATATGGATTACTTAAAGTTGTAGTCAGGTTCTCATTGCTGGCAGAAATCGCCCAACCAAGAGCAGCTTTGGGGGAGAAGGTTTTATTTTGGCTTACAGACTAGAGGGAAAGTTCCATGATGGCAGGAGAAAACGGTGGTATGAGCAGAGGGTGGACGTCACCCCCTGACCAACATAAGGTGGACAATAGCAACAAGAGAGTGTGCCAAACACTGGCAAGGGGTCACTGGTTATAATACCCACAAACCCTACCCCCAAAATACACTGCCTCTAAGAGGTATTAATTTTCAAATCTCCATCAGCTAGGGAACTTAGCATTCAGAACACCTAAGTTTATGGGGGATATCTGAATCAAACCACCACATTCTGCCCCTGTTCCCCATAAACTGATAACCATATACAATATAAAATAACAATGCATTCAGTTCAACTTTAAAAGTTCCCATAGTTTATCAATCCTAATGATGTTCAAGAATTTCCACAGTCTGAGATCTTTTAACTGAGCCATCATACCAAAAAGCCCATAATGGCACAAAATAAACATTAACATTTCAGAAGATGGCATTGGGCATAGCAAAGAAATATTCAACAATACAAGATTTAAACAAGGCAACATCAAACTCTGAAGAACTCCAGCCAGTGACAAATTTCCAAGACTGATAATTCTAACCAGCACCAAGTCTCAGGAGTTCTAATTCTGCCCCTTCAGCTAGGCTACTCACAATCCTGGGAAACTTCATCTGGGGCCGGCAGCTCTCCTTAGCAGCATCTCATTGTCCTGACCTCTCCACTGGGTCTCCACTGCAATCAAGGTTCATCCTCACAGTTCCATAGGGTCTCCATGCAGGCATCCAGCAAACCTGCTTCACACTGCCCATGGCCATCTCCAAAACACAATACCATGTTGCAAACTCAATGACCCTCTCTTTTCTGCATTTTCTATACTCCACAATACCAGGTTGGGTGCCAAGTTGTTAATCCAGAGGGAATAAAGCTGATTTGGAAGAATCGGACATTCTTTGAGCAGTCAGGCCCTTTCGAAAGAGTCTAAATTCTTCCTGTTGCCCCAATGCAGATCAGCTGGCCCAATCTCAATGGTTGTAATTTCTCATACAGTTGCAGCTGAACAGGCAGCTGTTTAGGCCCAACGATTTCTTTCTGTGCCATATTCCTGTGCATATATCAGTCTGTTTCTATGCACTGCAACCCTGCTCAAGTTCTCAGGGGAGCAAGCCTCTCACACAAAATGCTTCTAGCCCAGTCCATACAAAGCTCCTTTTCACCCTCATAAGCCAAGTCTCATAGTCCATAGTTCCTACTGCATTCAGGTCTTGCAACTCTGATCAGAATAATACATCAAGCTGTACTTACAGCATTGCAAAGTGTCTCTGAGGCCAACGTTTCAAATTCATCCACATTCCTCTTGAAAATCAGCTCCAAAAACCAGTGCCAAATGACACCACTCCTTCATACCAACATTACTGTGACGGTCAGGTTCCTATTGCTGGCAGAAATCACCTGACCAAGAGCAGCTTTTGGGGAAAAAAAAAAAAAAAAAAAAAAAAGGTTTATTTATTTTTTGGTAGAGAGTTAGACAGAGAGAGAAAGAGAGAGAGAAAGAGAGAGAGAAAGATAGAGAATGGGCGCACCAGCAGCCTCTCAGCTGCTGTGAACAAACTCCAGATGTGTGTGCTGCCTTGTGGTCAAGTGCAGCATTGAACCCTTGCATCACTTTGCATCTGGCTAAACCTGGCACCTGGAGATTGGAACCGGCATTCTTAGGCTTAGGAGGCAGGTGCCTTAACCCCTAAGCCATCTCTGTAGCCCCAAACAAGGTTTATTTTGGCTTACAGAACCAAGGGGAATCTCTGTGATGGCACGGAAAAATGCTGGAATAAGCAGAGGGTGGACATCATCCCCTGGCCATCATAAGATGGACAAGAGCAACAGGAGAGTGTGCAAACACTGGCAAGGGGACACTGGCTGTAATACTTCCTGGCCCCAACAATATACTGCCTCCATGATGCGTTAATTCCCAAGTCTCCATCAGTTGGGAACCTACCATTCCGAACACCTGAGTTTATAGGGGACACCTGAAGCAAACCACTGCACTTAGCAGCTAAGGTGACAACTAGAATTTTCAATTTACCTAAAATTCAGTTTGCAAAGATATTTAGATATCGGATGATATGTTTGCTACTATATTTTTTGGAAAGACACATATTAGTTTTTAGGGAGCAAGAACAATTTAAGCAATTAAAGATTTTTTTAAAGAATTGTGATAATATCATTTTTATTTTTTAAAAGATATGCTTTAGTAATATATGTGTAGTCACTAGAGATGCTGAGAAGGTTGTAGGTTTCTTTAAAGGCATGTTTTATACAACATTTAAGTGGCAGTGCCTTGGCCAGCTTTACAGTCACTCATATAAGCATCAGTGACTATAGACACACAGTAAACACGTGGAACACAGCCTGGCATGCGGGTGCCTGTGCCGGGGAGTTACGGGGCATCTGTATTATTTTTTTCACAGTGCAAAATAACAGGATGTCACCTAGTAATTTTTTTTAACTATTGTATAATAAAATACAGCCATAATAAATACCATTTAAAGAAATAAATAGGATTTGGACCGAATCCATCTTGCCTTCATCACTTAGAATGTAGTTTGTGCTTTTAAAGAGCTGTGTATCCTAAATGGGCTTAATTGCATCAACTTGCCTTCAATTTTCTGACTGCAGTGAAGCAGAAACCAGAATCTTCCTTTTACTTACCATTTGAAATTCGGTGATGTTTTCAAAACATTTGCCTTCGAACTCCACTGGACTTGTGAAGACTGGCTGGGTGGTCATCTAAACTGTCCTTTGATTAGGTTAGTTGACCTCCTGAGGTTGTTGCTTGCTGTCTTTTCATTAGTTTCCCTGTTAGGATGAGCATTGGCAGTGCTGGCAATTAAACACTTACAGGCCAAAACTTGCACTGTCCAGGAAGTGCTCAGCTGCCCACACGGAGTGTGGGAGCGGGAATGGTGTTTCATTGGGTTTTGGTTTTGTGCCTCAGCTAGTGAGTGAGCCCAGCTTCCAGGTCATTTGTTCCCTGTTTGCTGACCGATTTCATTACTGAATGAAAATTACTCTACACAGTTTTCTCACACGAAAGCGAGCTTCTAAATGGCTTTCCTAGTATGTATTTTAAATTTCCACCACTTTTATAGAGTAAACGCTAAAAGGAAAAATTGAAATACTGTAGAATTCATGCTGGGCATGGAGGCATACCCCTGTCTTTCCCATACATGGGGATGGAGGGATTGGGTCTGGAGTCCAGGCTGGCATTCAAAGAAAGTACAAAGCCAACCCAGGCTACATGGCAAAGCCATGTTTCGGGAAACCCCTAACCCAATCAAAACAAAGCAGAAGAGTAGAAGAAATGCTATAGATTGTAAAAGCTGTTACTTAGAGTTTTGTGAATTATTGGGAGAAGGATAGATTTTTATGGTTAAAAAAAAAAAAAAAAGGTTTGAGCAAAGGTTTTCAAACTTCTCTGTTGCTTGCCTCCATCTGTGTACTTCATCTTTGAGGTGGATTTTGCCTAAATGTTCACAGCATGCTGTTCCTATAGTCACCATAAGTATACAATAGCTACACAGGAGAACATTGGTGGATGCCTAGTTTCTCCTTGACACAGAACCACTTAATGTCTCATGCTCCTTTAAATTGAAATTAAATTAAATTAAATTAAATTAAATTAAATTAAATTAAATTAAATGCTCATGTAAATTGCTAAAGGAAAAAAAAAAGTATTTCTTACTTTAGGTATTACTATTCCCTTTGTATTTCTAGAATATATTCTTTTTGTTTGTTTTGGTTTGAGTTTTTGAAGACAGGTTTCACTATGGAGTCAAACTCACTGTTTAGCTTAATATATCTCAAACTTATGGCAATCCTCCTGCCTTAACCTCATGAGTGCTAAGATTATAAGTATATGACACCATACTGGCTTGGATTAGATTCTTTAAAAACAAATTGATTAGGGCTGGAGAGATGGCTTAGCGGTTAAGGCGCCTGCCTGCTAAGCCTAAGAACCCCAGTCCAATCTCCAGGTCCCACGTTTAGCCAGATGCAGTGACGCAAGGGCGCAATGCTGCACTTGACCACAAGGGGGCGCACATATCTGGATTTCGTTCACAGCAGATGAAAGACTGCTGGAGCGCCCATTCTCTGTCTCTGTGTCTCTCTCCAAAAAAAAAAAAAAAAAAAAAGTTAAAAATTTAAAAAACAAATTGATTATAATTAGTAATAATGGGAACTAAATTCCCTCCTCAGTAAATTAAAAAAAAAAACATAAATCTTTTATTTGGCTTGACTTCTTATTATGAAATACACTGCTCCAATATGATAGTTTAATTTTTTTTTTTTTTTAGTTTTTTCATTGATTTATGAGAGAGAGAGAGAGAGATTAGGTGTGCCAGGACCTCTATCCACTGCATACATACTCCAGATGCATGAACCACCATGTGCATCTGGCTTACATCAGTCCTGGGATCTCAAACCTGGGTCGTTCGGCTTGGAGTCAAGTACCTTAATTGCTAAGCAATATCTCCAGCCCCAATCAATATAATATGTGCCTCAGCTAGTGAGTGAGCCCAGCTTCCAGGTCATTTGTTCCCTGTTTGCTGACCGATTTCATTACTGAATGAAAATTACTCTACACAGTTTTCTCACACAAAGCGAGCTTCTAAATGGCTTTCTAGTATGTATTTTAAATTTCCACCACTTTTATAGAGTAAACGCTAAAAGGAAAAATTGAAATACTGTAGAATTCATGCTGGGCATGGAGGCATACCCCTGTCTTTCCCATACATGGGGATGGAGGGATTGGGTCTGGAGTCCAGGCTGGCATTCAAAGAAAGTACAAAGCCAACCCAGGCTACATGGCAAAGCCATGTTTCGGGAAACCCCAAACCCAATCAAAACAAAGCAGAAGAGCAGAAGAAATGCTATAGATTGTAAAAGCTGTTACTTAGAGTTTTGTGAATTATTGGGAGAAGGATAGATTTTTATGGTAAAAAAAAAAAAAAAAAAAAAAAAAAAAAAAAAAAAAAGGTTTGAGCAAAGGTTTTCAAACTTCTCTGTTGCTTGCCTCCATCTGTGTACTTCATCTTTGAGGTGGATTTTGCCTAAATGTTCACAGCATGCTGTTCCTATAGTCACCATAAGTATACAATAGCTACACAAGAGAACATTGGTGGATGCCTAGTTTCTCCTTGACACAAAACCACTTAATGTCTCATGCTCCTTTAAATTGAAATTAAATTAAATTAAATTAAATTAAATTAAATTAAATTAAATTAAATTAAATGCTCATGTAAATTGCTAAAGGAAAAAAAAAATATTTCTTACTTTAGGTATTACTATTCCCTTTGTATTTCTAGAATATATTCTTTTTGTTTGTTTTGGTTTGAGTTTTTGAAGACAGGTTTCACTATGGAGTCAAACTCACTGTTTAGCTTAATATATCTCAAACTTATGGCAATCCTCCTGCCTTAACCTCATGAGTGCTAAGATTATACGTATATGACACCATACTGGCTTGGATTAGATTCTTTAAAAACAAATTGATTAGGGCTGGAGAGATGGCTTAGCGGTTAAGGCGCCTGCCTGCTAAGCCTAAGAACCCCAGTCCAATCTCCAGGTCCCACGTTTAGCCAGATGCAGTGACGCAAGGGCGCAATGCTGCACTTGACCACAAGGGGGCGCACATATCTGGATTTCGTTCACAGCAGATGAAAGACTGCTGGAGCGCCCATTCTCTGTCTCTGTGTCTCTCTCCAAAAAAAAAAAAAAAATTAAAAAATTTAAAAAACAAATTGATTATAATTAGTAATAATGGGAACTAAATTCCCTCCTCAGTAAATTAAAAAAAAAACATAAATCTTTTATTTGGCTTGACTTCTTATTATGAAATACACTGCTCCAATATGATAGTTTAATTTTTTTTTTTTTTAGTGTTTTCATTGATTTATGAGAAAGAGAGAGAGAGAGATTAGGTGTGCCAGGACCTCTATCCACTGCATACATACTCCAGATGCATGAACCACCATGTGCATCTGGCTTACATCAGTCCTGGGATCTCAAACCTGGGTCGTTCGGCTTGGAGTCAAGTACCTTAATTGCTAAGCAATATCTCCAGCCCCAATCAATATAATACCTTTAAACATATTTTAAGAGCTGTGTAAGTATAGATGATATCAATTACTCTTTTAAAATGTTGGGGCTAAGGCTGGAGAGATGGCTTAGCGGTTAAGGCTTTTGCCTGCTGAGACTAAGGATTTCTTCCCCAGAACACACAGAAGCCAGATATACCTGGTGGTCCCTGTGTCTGCAGTTCATTTGCAGTGGCTGGAGGCCCTAGCATACCCATTTTCTCTCTCTAGTAAATAATAAATAAATAAAACGTTGGAGCTGGAGAAATGTCCAAGGAATTAAAGAGACTTGCTTGCAAAGCCTGACAGCCAGTGCCCACGTAAAGCTACATGCACTAAGTGGCACGTGCATCTGGAGTTCATTTGCAGTGCCCTGAGGCCCTGTCATGACCTTTTACTCTTTTTCTCTTTCTCTTTCTGTCTTTCATATGTAAAATTTTTTTTTTTTTTTAAAGTTTGTGGCTACTTCAACTTTCTCCCAAGCAGCCAAATGATTCAGATGGTTTATCTGACATTGCCTGGGCAGAATGATAGGAAATTTTGTCTCATGGGTATGGGATATCTTTAAAAAAAAAAAAAAAAAAAAAAACTTAAAAATGTACTTACATGTTCTTCCAATACTCTATAGAAGGACAATAGAAATACTTAAAAAGTACAGTAGTTCATTGACACCTCAGCTTCAGAGTATGATCAACAGTGATCCAAAAGTATATAGCTCCTAGAAATATATCCTTCTAATGCTTTCACATCCTTGCTGCTGTGAGTGAGGAGAGGGAAGCTTGCAGTGTCCTCCTCAGCCCCACGTGAAATGTCAGTTATTTCCCTGTACAGCATTGGCGCCCCATATGTTAACTGCCCAGAAGTCACCGTCACCTGGCGGTTATCAGATGCATTGCTATGGTACCGTGTGCCTGCATTCCAGTTCTCTTATTTTCTTCAATAATGGCCCCAGATCACAGCAGCGTTAGTGCCAACAATTCACACATGCATAGAAGGAGCCATAAATTGTTTCCTTTAAGGGAAACGATGAAAGTGCAGTGAGATATTTTTAGTGAAAGAACCCAATTTCACGTAACTTCTGTTGAAGTGTAATTTTGCAGTTGTATTTTCAGTTACTGTTAATCCCTTTAATGTGCGTGATATTTAGGTTAAAAGCTACCATATGTATGTATAGGAATGAATAGTATAGATAGATTTCTTACTAACTATAGTTTCAGGCATTCCCCCAGGATCTTGGAACATATCTTCTACTCAGAAGTGTAGAAAATTGAAATATTCTCAAAAGAAATGTCTAAAATATACACACTCCTTTTGATCTCAGCAAGGAGATAAGTTTTAGTTACCTTTAAAAAATATTTTTAATGTTTTTTTAAAATTTATTTATTTGCAAAGAGAGAGAGAGAGAGGGAGAGAGAAGAAAGTCAGATAGAATGGGTGTGCCTGGACATCCAGATATTGCAAACAAGCTCCAGATGCACATGTCACTTTGTGCATCTGGCTTTACGTGAGTACAGGAATCCAACCTGGGTCATTAGGCTTTGCAGGGAAGCACTTAAACCGCTGAGCCATCTCTCCAACCCTGAATTAGCTTTAATACTAGAGAACAATTTAAAGTTACTTACTTATGAGGAGTTTGAATCATTGATAAGAAAACCTTCAGTTTTCCAGGGTATTGTTGATTACATTGTGAGTGAAGACAATCATCGAGTACAGGGGAAAACAAAAAAACAAAACAACTTTGAAAATGTATGTAGACACAGCCTTATGGCACTGCCTGTATGCCAAGACTTGCCCTTGACATAGTAATCTATGTTTAAGGGTCCTCGAAGGTGAATTTGTTTCCCTCCATGCTCCAGTCATCTGCCGTGGCTCTTGGTCTGTACATAGCTTCCCCTTTTGATTAGGGCTTATGGAGCACTGCCATGGGAAAGCTGAACCAAGGATCTCCAGTGGCTGAGCTCATCAAGTTTTAGTGCAGTGTGACCTTTACAACAATTCATGACTGGATGATGAAGACGGGGTCCATACACACACAATGGAGTGTTGTTCAGTAAAAGGAATTCAGCAAAGTAAATGGAAATTATGAAATGTGGAGAAAAACAAATGTAATTGAAAGGGTTACACTCAGTAAGGAAATCCAGCCCCAGAAAGACCAAAAAAAAAAAAAAAAAAATGTTCTTTCTCATATGCACATCCTATTTTTTAAATATTTGAATATTAGTAAAGAAGGTGATGGTTGAGTGACTATAAACTATGGAGCACTAGAGAGATTCAAGAGGGCATGGGAAGAGACTGGGAGAAAGGAAGATGTAGTAAAGAGGCTACGGCGGGGCAGGACCCAAGGAGGGTTTTTGAGGGGCTGAGAGAGGGTGAGAAGGAAGCAGAAAACAAAATTTTTTGAAATACAACTGAATAAAACCTGTTTTATTTATTTATTTATTTTTTTTTTTCTGCATGCCACTAACATACATAAATTAAATCAGAAAGAAAGAAAAAATCACATTCCTTGGTTCAGGACTATAGGCTGCATTGGCCTGAATTCCAAATGCTGGAGGCTCAGACAAGGGGCCCAGCCATTTGAAGGCTATCAGCAGTGAAGATTTTCCGCATGAAATCTTAGCTTCATGCTGTGAACTGTGGCCATGCAGGCAAAGGGACAGAAAAGGAGCATAGCCCATAGCCTGGGAAGGCAGAGGAGCAGAGCTTTGGAAATCTGATATTTGATATGGAAGTTAATCACGTCTGGACCTCCGGCCAGATCTTTTTTTCCCCCCACTTGTACAGAAGCATTTCTCTATTTCATTCTTTCTACTGTTTGATCCCAACACCCACTCTTGCCCAGTTGGCATGTTCCCAAAAGACTTTGGCAGAGGTCGCATCTCAGAAGCCATTTAAACTTTAGTTAGAATACATTTATTGATTTTACTGAATGACCAGAGGAGTGTGGGGGTTTGGAAAATGCACATCTGAAATTCAGTGTCTGGCCTGGAAATCCAAACCATTTCAGTGTCTGAAAACACTTCATTAAATGCAGGCTCTCCACTTTTGCAAAATAGGAAAGATTCTACTGTGTTTTTATGGATAGCTGTTACCTGACATACATACCCTTATAGGTCTGGGGGTTGGAAATCATTTTTCTATAACTGACATAGTGAAACTTTAAATAATACAAACATTCATCAACTATTTTTATTAATCCTTTCATATATTTATAAAATATATTTGGTAGCATGAATTGTCACAATAGCTAATTCTTAGACTTATGTTCCTCCACATCCTACGTGATAGAAATTAAATTATTTTGTTTTCCTAAACTTACCATATGGAGAAAGTGCACATTTTAAAATAAAATAACAAATAAAATGATATTTTCACATTACAGTACTTCTACTTGTGTTGCAGACAGCTTCAGGTTCGCTGAGATGAACTTCCAGACCAGGCACAGTTATGGAGGAAGGGATATTATTTATTGAAGCTTACAGATCCAGGGGAAGTTCCATAAAGGCAGGAGAAGCGGCCTGCTCTCCTCAGGGCCAAGCAGAGAGAGAAAAAGCCAACCAGCCACCACAGCACACAGAGCAAAACTACAGCCAAAAGGTCACACAGCACACTTCAGGAACTCCTGCTAGGCACATTTGCATATCTTTACAATGGAATCTCAAACCATCACCACACCTTAAGACCAGCCCCCAGTGACCTTGCCTCTAGCAAGGTGATTGCAGATGCAAACTATAACTAGTAAAACACTGAATATATTGGGGGACATATATTCAAACTACCACAACTTGATTGCATTTAACATTTATTACTCAAAGTGGAATCATAAAGCAGGAAAGAACTTGTTACACATAAAACTGTGAGACAATTTTCATTAGAATCAAGTGATCCCTAGTTACAGTGTTTGGGGGTTAAAAAATAGGAGATAGAGTGATTGTTCAGAGTTTAAGTAACATACAGTGAAACCCAAATATTTCATCTTGCATTTCAAAATGATTTTGCATGCACAGAACGTAAGTGGTGAACATCTCCAATAGATGAATTCATATATACCATTTGAAAAATAGATGTTATATTAAAGCTATGTCTATATATCCATATATTTATATGATTTACAATGGCTCGCCATGCCAGCACATTTTGGGTATATTTTACTTCTTGATTTTATTACTCTATTGTGAAAAATACTCAATATTAAAAAAATAAAGTGAGCTGGGTGTAGTAGCACACGCCTTTAATGCCACCACTCAGAAGGTTGAGGTAGGAGGACAGCTGTGTGTTTGAGACTAGCCTGAGACTACATAGTGATTTCCATTTTAGCTTGGGCTAGAATGAGATAGTTCCTTCAATCCTCCCCCCAAAAAAAATGTATTCTTACTCAAGTTATATCTGCTTTGACATGTGTAATCCTTTCCTTAGTTAGTTAAAATTCTTAAATTCAAAATTATTCATTACTTACAAAGCAACTTGGAACCATTTTGTCATAGTTTTTAATTGTGTGTATATATGAATAATTATCATTTAATAATATAAATAATAGGCTACATTACAGTGTGCTCTATTAAAAAATGATCATTGAAAGTACAGAGAGCATGCACATTTTACTATAATGGAGCTCGATAATCCCCATTATTAGAGAAGTTGGAAGCCATGATTAGGAGGCAAATATGTCATGTGTAATTACGTTCATAACAACCATTTTGAGGAGTAAAGGCATGGGGTAAATTAAATGATTGTTTTTATATTGATAATTTGAAAAGTATTTCTCAAGCAGTGAAGTGAACAGCCATTGCTGAGAACATCTTGGATGGTCCCCAAGTCTTTCAAGGTGCCGACTCCTTGTAAAGTGAATGCATTAAGGAGAGCTGGGAGCCCTCCTGCCCCGGCTCGTGATCCATCTTACTCTCACAGAGTTTCCATGGCAAAGTGAATATTTTCTAGGTGTTTGTTCCTGCCTTCCTGAATCACATCTACTGTACATTTTAACCGCCTTTCTCTCGCCATGCAAGGCTCCTAACTTTCCCGTGTATGATTGCACACTAGACTTCACAAGGGCAGCTTATGCACACAGAATTGCTTCATGCCATGGGAAAGAGCCTGGTTCCTCCCACATCAGGAGTAAACCAAAGCACTGGGAGCCAGTTGGCAGCCACACTCACAGGGTGTGCTTGTGGCTGCCATTGGGTAGTGTTGCATTCTGTTTTTATTGGGGGTGGGTATTGAGGTAGGGTCTCTCTCTCTCTCTCTAGTTCAGGCTGACCTAGAATTCACTATGTAGTCTCGGGGTGGCCTTGCACTCACTGTGATTCTCCTACCTCTGCCTCCTGAGTGCTGGGATTAAAGGCATGTGCAACCACACCTGGCTAGTGTTGTGTTCTTGAGAAAGAATAGCTTCCTATCTTTGCATAACTTCTGGAAAGTATAGCCAAAGCAGACCCCTGGAAGTATTGCCACTGCAGGACAAAGGCCTGGCCAAGTACTTACATGCAGAATATTTGTGTTATGTCGATAGTCCTTGACTTACAAAGTCTCCAGGTATGACCGTTTGACTTATAATGGAGCAAAAGTGGTAAGCATTCTGCAGAATTTGTGCTCTGAAATTTAATTTTTGGGCTTACCCAAATTTGTGATATCTGTTACAACACTGTTGCAGTCCCTGGTTCCAGTCAGCCCTTGGCAATGAAAGTGAACCCTACCATGAGTCTTTCTAAGCTGTGCTTTTCCCTCAGTTTTGGAGTAATAAATTCATGTTTCATTTACTACATTTTCCTTCTGTGATGGGTTATTTGGAACATATTCCCATTGTAAGTTGAGAAACACTGATGTGGGTGTGTGGACTTCTGATTAATAAAGACCTTATTATGTCTATTGGGGGTGGAAAGAGCGATATCATTAATTGCAACCCCAAGCAAATAAAAGCCTGGCTCTTGTTTGGATTTTTATATACAAAATCTATTTTGCATGTATGATAATTTGTCTGTCTATAGAACCGATTCTATATCTGTTACCACCATGGCTAGGTGGAGAGTAGACTTCTGAGTTAGTTTCTTCCTTATCGTCTCCCTGCCTCCCATATCATACACATCCTATGGTATGCTAAAGTGTCTTTGGTATGGTATGGTATCATACATTACATGATTGTATTGTATCGTATGGTATCCTAAGTATGGTGCGATGTGGCCTGCATAGTATGCTGTGGTATACTATGGTATGGTATAAATGGAATGATATGGGGGCATGCATATCCATTTCTATGACTACACACAGGTGTGCTATCACCACAAAAATTTAAGAGTTCTATAAGAAAAAAAAATGGGAAGATATTGATGAAGCTTTGAGAATTTTGTGGTTTAAATTTTCTGTCGTTCTTTTCATTTCACAATAATCTGTACCTTGTCTGTGCATCATAAATACACTGCATCCTTTATAGGTCTGTTAATTGTTTCAAAAAAGGTGTATATTATCAGTGGAGAATTTTCTCCTCTGTGTGTGTGTGTGTGTGTGTGTGTGTGTGTGCGCGTGTTTGAGTGTGTGTGTGTGTGTGTGTGGAGGTCAGACATGATTTTGGTGCCATTTCTCACCTTTCAACGTCTTTGAGACAAAGTCTCTTCCTTGCTAGCTAGCCTGCAACGTTTCGGGAATACACTTGTCAACTTCCCATCTCACTGTAACTGTGCTGGGATTGCAGACATGAGCCACCCATCCAGCTTCAGGTGGGTTCTGGGAATGCAAATTCAGGTCCTCATGATGCTGATGTAAACTCTACCAAATGAGGGAATTTTTGTGAGAAATTGTATATAATTGTCATTGTCAGAAAAGAATAATGAAAGAACATGATGGATAAATTGGGCATTTTATAGTATTAAATAATTAGTGGGACTTTATAAAATATCATGGGATTTTACCTAATTAGCACTAATTTTAGCATTGATGTCTAGTTAACTTTACACATTTTTTTATTTAGTGTCCCTTCTTGGAGGGTTAGTTCATTTGTTGGTTTCATGTGGAAGCTGTTGTGATTCTTTCTAGTGTTTTCCAATGTAGTTCTCTAAAGCTCTTAGTCTGTCTTGAAACCCTGCCTTTGTTTCCTCTCTTTGTTTTTATATAACTCAAAATATTTTCTAATTTCCGTAAAGGACAAATGTTCAGTGTTTTCCAAACTATTGTTTCCCAGTTTAACTCCGTCAATTAGACACAGTTTGTATAGTGTCAGTACTGCTCAATTTGCTTCGCTTGGTTTCCTAAAACAATAATGAGTAGTTGGAGATGAGACAGAGGTGAGACAGTTTTCAAGCGAACACTGAGGGCCTCATTTCTTTCTTTCTTTTTTTTTTTTTTTCTATTTTTTTCCCCTGTATCAGAATTTAGTGGGTTTTCTTGACTTCACGGTTCCTAATCTGATCAATGACTGGTTTGTTTTCTTTGTCCTGAAATGACTATCATGGAATTCCTTGTCTGCTGTGATCACCGGCCCTGGAAGAGTGTTGGTCAAGTTTCTCTAACAATTCACAAAGTTACATTCCCCAGGCACTTTCCTTAATATGATGGGTGGTGATGTCTGCAGCTAGCACACATGGCCTGGCGTTATCAGACTTCTGTGACAAGAAGAATCTCACTCAGGATCACACTCCTGATCTGGGTGATATGAGAAATTATTTGGTGATGTTTTGGCAAAAAGATGTTTGTAATATACAAGGATGTATTTTTCTTTATAGAGGCTTTAGCCCTAAACTTTATGAAAAACAATACTGTGCTATCATAAATTACAGAGAAGAAAGCCACCAAGAAAAAAATGTGGTTTAAGATTCTTCTGGTATCACTTTGAGAGATAGGTTTGAGGAGAAATGGAAGTCTCTGAGTGTGCTGGGGTGCAGGTGAGGTGTGGAGGCCCATGGTGGCATGCTGTCTTGAAGATGGCTGCGTTAAGGATAAAACGTTTCATGTGGTAATCATGGTGATATTTATGAGTTGCAGATTTGGAGTGTAAAACAGGAGGAAAGTTTGTCTGTGCCTCTTTCACATACAGAGAGAACATTATGCTACTGGAAACTGAGATGACAGAACCTTAGCGCAGTGGTGACAGCGAGGTGGTGGCACATGGTGGTGTTTGTCCATAAAGACTGTCAAGGAGCCCACACTCAAAGATACCTAGACTCATACACTGGGAACTACGGGGAGAAGCTGCCAAGATGGAAAATGTGAAGGTGTAAGTGAAAGGGGATGGAGAATCATAAATGCTTATCAGATGTGCTTCCAGACCATTCTCTCACATTTTCCCATAAATGTCTAAATAACATGAAGATGAAGACTAAGGTTTTCTTTTTTGTAGACAAAAAGAAGTATTGAACCTAAAGGTTCACCATTTGTCTCCTTCTAGAATTGCTACTAGGATTAATTTTTATATACCTGAAAGACCATTGTGTTGTAATGTGCTCTAAATTGCATTGTTTGTACCTCAGTTATAAGTGACTGTTTTTTTTTTAATTTTTTTTATTTTTGGAGAGAGAGAGAGAGACAGACAGAGAGAGAGGGAAAGGGAGACAGATAGAGAATGGGCGCACCAGCAGCCTCTCAGCTGCTGATAACGAACTCCAGATGCGTGCGCCCCCTAGTGGGCAAGTGTGGCATTGCGCCCTTGCGTCACTTTGCATCTGGCTAAACGTGGGACCTGGAGATTGGAACTGCTGGAGATTGGAACTGGCGTTCTTAGCCTTAGGAAGCAGGCGCCTTAACCGCTAAGCCATCTCTCCAGCCCAATCAGTGACTGTTTTGATATGAGCTTCCGTACTGGTTATGCAGTATGCTAACATTCCGTTATAGTGTAGCACCATTGGAGCGGTAGAGGCCTGGGTTCATTCCTAAGCAGTTGGGGTTGCAAATATCTCATCTGAGGGGAGGGTGATCTAAGAGGCTTCCTCAAGTCCTGTCTCCATTGCATCATGGAGTTTTCTAGAACATCTCTGTAGTTTATGATACATCATTTTAGAATTAGTACAATTTGGACTGTGGAAATAAAACATATTTTCTTAATTCCAGCCTTTCCTTTATTGGGTTGTCTTAGAATATTCTTTATCTATGAAAATGTGAAGACGTACTAGTGGCAGGTAGTATCATGAGATTCTGGGGGGATTATTTCTAAAATATTGAGTTAAGGTACTTATTTTCTCTTTAGTTATAAGCATTTCCTCTTCACATGTGGCCAGGAATAGTCAACATGATGCTAACTGAACGGCATGTGGGTGTGGGGTCTAAAGTTGGAAAGCTTGCAGTGCATTCTGCCTTTGTCCCTTACATGCCAGCCTATGTGAACATGAAGCATGTCTGCAAACATGGGAGGATTTTTTTTTTTTTTTTAGAAAAAGGACAAATAATAATACAAAGGCCTTTAAATACCATAAGAATCATGTGGCTAGTGAGATGGCTTAGTAGCCAAAGGCACCGGCTTACAAACCTGCATAATGCCAGCTGTCTGAGTGGTGCACATGTCTGAGGTCTGCAGTGGCAGGAGGACCGGTGGGCTCTTTACCTCTTTCTCTCTTTTGAATAAATACAAAAAAAAATTTAAAAACATTGTAAGAATCAAACAAAACAAGAATATAAATAGTAAGATTTTAAATATATACATGAGCATATTATAGTATGTGTGTTTTGAATATATAAAATGTGTGTATGTGGATTTAGACACATCCTTTTTCTTTGTCTTTCTCTGCCTCTGAATGAGATTGTTGCAAGCTCTATAGGTACTCTTGTCATCCCTGCAGATCATACTGAGTCTGTACTCTGTGCAGCCTTGCAAAGT
Organism: Orientallactaga sibirica; assembly: GCA_036365145.1. Taxonomy (NCBI): domain Eukaryota; kingdom Metazoa; phylum Chordata; class Mammalia; order Rodentia; family Dipodidae; genus Orientallactaga; species Orientallactaga sibirica. The sequence continues at coordinate 9,185,234 of JAEOAD010000040.1, read as the reverse complement.
ACTTCTAATGTGGCAATAAAATTCCTCATCTATTTACACCTGCTGTTGCAGAATTAGAAAACTTACCTTGAGTGTTTATATTTATCAAAATATTCCTTTATTTAATACATTGGTCAGCTGAAACTTACTTTCTACTTTACTTTCCATTCTTGATTGTGTTTTGTAAGTGATTGCTTCATAACATTGATCTAAATCATGGGAAAATTTCACTTTGGATACTTAATTAATGTACTCTAGTACTTGGACCCAGGCATTTCCATCTAACTCATAAACCTTCTGGTGTATTACAATCATTTCTAGGGTGTTGATTTTATATTTTGAAGCATATGCAAGTATAAAGTATTGAAGATATGAACAAATATTTGAATGCCTTAACTTTCAAACAAACCCTCTCATCTTTTAAATCTTCTATGACTTTTCCCTTGTAAGTAGCCACACATTTAACCTAAGAGCTGCTTTTAAAAATCCATCTCACACTGTTTATTCAATAGGAATAGTAATTTAGAATTAGATGGAATTTTTTGATAAGTTGTCTTTCTCTCTACAAATTTTTTTGTTTTTGTTTTTTCAAGGTTCTCACTTTACCAGGCTGACATAGCTAGTAGTCTCAGGGTGGCTTTTGATGGCAATTGTCTTTCTCTGGGATAAAGGTGTATTTTTATTCTTTTCTACTTTTTTATTCTTTTCTTTTCCCCCTTTCTTTTCATAATATTTTTTTATTGACAACTTCCTTAATTGTAGACAGTATCCATGGTATTTCCTTTCCCCTTTGAAGCTCTACTCTCCATCCCATCCCCTCCCGCCTCAATCAGTCTCTTTTCCTCCTATTATGATGGACTTGTGTAGGTAGTGTCAGGCACTGTGAGGTCATGGATATCCAGGCCATTTTGTGTCTGTATCCGTTGGCCATTTGTCACATTCTTTCTGTAGGAGGACTTTTGGAAGGTGTGTTAGAGATGTTTCAGTGCTGAACACTCCTCTTGTCCCTCTCCTCAGCAATATTTACTTTCTGAGTCATCCCTTTTCCATAATGGACCCTAAAGATGGCGGCTGGCACCTTGCCAAAGTGGCATTGAGAGATGTTCTTGTCAGTAAACGAAGTTATGGTGATTGGCTAGGAGGCATATCCTCATTGCATCAACGTGTGTCCCAAGTTAGCTTTCTCGCCTCAACTATGTTATGATTGGTCTCCATAGGGTATATAAGCTGTCATCCCAATAAAGTGTGTGGTCTTCTGTCCACCTGAAAAGAATGGTGTCTCATTAACGTCCTGCTGGTCACGCGACAAAAGTGAGAGTAGCATTAATATATGGGTATAGACAATAAGAGAAGTGCTTACTGGGCAGTTTGGTGAGCATAGTATATACACCTAGCCAGACACCAGCAGATGTTATACCCATAGGGTTCATGACTACCTCTCTTGTAAGGTTTTCAGTATCAGGATGTATTCCCTCCCATGGAGCGGGCCTCCAGTACAATTAGAGAGCGGTTGGTTTTCCCCATAACAAACATGCCACTATTGCACCTGTTGGCTCATTTGGCCTGGCTGGCCAAATTTAAGGCTTGCAGTGTCCACTGTTGAGTATCTTCACTGGTGTTTTCTCTCTCTCCCATTGAACTGGATGCAGTGTAGCTTTATCCAGCTTTCTGTCAGCTGGTCCACATGGAGGAGGCTTTGAGCTCAGCTCCAGCTGGATTTCTCAGTGACCTTGCAGCCCAAGTATGTGGAGTCTTCAGCAATGTGGTCTTACCATCTATTCCTGGCAGGAAACCAATGGCCTTGGCAATGGTCTATAATGTTTTGGGGGTATCTGTAACCTCCCTGGCCAAAAACTCACTGGAAGGTATCCTTCCCTGGCACTAAAAGTTTTCTAGCAATAGTCTATTGTTTCTGAGTGTTACTTTGTCCAGAAACCTAGGTTTCCATATGACTTATTTCTATCCTCTTAGATTTTGGAGCCCTCCCTCTACTTTTCCATTACTCAATCTCTCCCCTTGACCTCACTTAAGCCTTTCACCCCTATTAATCTGTTCTTCTACTTACATATATACAATACCATCCTGTTAAGTTCTCCCTCCCTCCCTTTCTATTCCCTTTATATCCCCTTTCTAGCTTACTGGTTTCTGCTACTGACTTTTATTCCTACTCACATAGAAGTCGAATCATTTCTCTTCCCTCTTCTCTTGTTTTGCCTTCCCTGAGCTGGGACTCATACCTGCCCTTCTCATTAGAAGGCTAAGTGTTTCTAGCAAGCTTGCTCTTGGCCTGTTCTGCCTGCCCACTCTTAAACACAGTAAGTGGTTGTAATTGAGTGGAGCATAGAGACACTGAATAGCTTAACTGTTACTGGAAGATTCACTCTAATGCACACAAAAGAAAAATAAGTAAAGAAAAAAATTGATGAATAAAGGTAGTTATGCAAACAAAAGCAAATAATATCATGCTTTTCTTTTTTTCTCAGTCTGAGACCAATGCAGTTTCCAGTGAACATATTATTTTTAATTTATGAAAATATAAATGTTGTCTACCTTACAACATTTTTGAGGTCTAGTTAGTAGCTTGATCCTTTAGAGAGAGTATGCATAACTTATGTCCCTGTCCTTAGACAATTCCTTTTTGTTAGTGTGGAGTTCAGCAAAATGGAAAAATACATACGTAGGAATATTAGCGCAGGGGGAAGACACGCTTGCTTCTGTGCTTGGTGAGGTGGGTCTGATGGTGTCAGAGGACTTTGAGGAATCATTCTTCCTGACAGTCGGGATCTCTCTCATGGTGAGATGAACCGATCTGACAGATGATGATTGTAGAAAGCTTGTTCTGTCTACCCATGATGGTACAGACAGGTCAGTCATTTTCAAGGAGACATACATCCATTCTTCATAAACATGAGGAAAAAAAATACCAGTGGAATTCATTAATAGTTATTGAAAGAACATGTTGGATTTGTTGAAAAAAAAAAGATTGTTCAGTGAAATCAAAGCAGCGTATTAAAATATCAGTGTCAGTCGCCTTTCCAAGTAATGAAACTAACCATTCAAATCTGGACGTGGTTTTCCCTTGTATTCTAAAATCTCACTGAGTAGTCCACATGAACCATCACTTACTGGAAAATATCAGCTAAATCCTGTTACTTTAATAATCTCAAATGCCTAACTAAAATGCAAGGTATTCATAACTGGAGAGTTTCCCTTAATTTCTTTTTATGTCATGAAAGACATCTGATTTTAATCAATAGTTTGTTATAAAGGAGATCTTGATTTTAATTTTATGCTATTGATTCCTGGCCATACCTAATTTCTTATACTTTTGTGGACAACATGTCATAATACACCATCGGTTTGGTATTTTTTTTTAATCTTGGCATGCATAGAGTCACTTAACCTCTTAGTAATATAATAGAAGGATATTTCTACATCTCTGGGGTGATGAATGCTAAATATCAAAATAAGTAGCAGACGTGACAATTGCGTGAAACTAACACAGATTCACTGGAAACCTCAAATATTTACATGGCCATTTACAGAACTTTTAGAGAACATAAAAATCCCCCAGATTCTTTTGTGATTAAAAAGTTGATTATACGATTAATAACTAGGAAAGAACAATGACAGTTTAAGGAAATGTATACTAAATCTTGAAAAATTAATAAATTAATAAATTAATAACTCTGTTAAAGGTGTGCCTTTGTACATTTTTTTTTACATGTGAGTTTGTTTTGATTTTTAAAACCAACCATTCTCTATGTATTAATATGTGCAGTATACACATGTGAGTGTATGGGATGTAACCTGATGCATGAAGGTTATTTCTCAAGTTGATTTTTCCTATAGCAGTTTTCAAATAGTAAAAGTTATTGGACATATCCCATGATCTTAGTTAGAAATGCTTGTTTTGATATGCCATATCTTTATTTTTACTATGTATCAAAATTTATTTAAAATACTTTTCTGTTGTTTAATTAATAATTTATCTAAATTCTACACATAATGAATCCTCTGATATACTCAGGAAATCTGATATAATTTGATGTGTTTCACATATTTGCAATTTTCTTTTTACTGCTATCTACTTTGACATGTCCAACATTGTGGGAAAATCAATGTGTAAAGCAATAAATTATACTTTAAAATCATAAAATGAAACTTTTCTCCTCTAATTACATCCTTTCTTTCATTTTTTACAGAAATGTTTAATTCAATAAATCAGAGGAAAAAAAACATGGATATATAGCAATCGAAGAACAAATTAAGGTAATTGGTAGATTGTTGCCAGCCATATTTGTTAATAATTTAAAACTGTATTTATTATGTGTATCCAAGTTAAGATATGGTTTTTGAAACATATTATATTTAAAATGCAGTATAATTTAAAATGGAAAGAAATAGGGCTGGAGAGATGGCTTAGTGGTCAAGGCACATACCTGTGAAGCCTAAGGACCCAGGTTCAATTCTCCAGGTCCCATGTAAGCCAGGTGCACATGGTGGCACATGCATCTGGAGTTTGTTTGCAGTGGCTAGAGGCCCTGGCATACCCATTGCCCCTCTCTGTTTCTCCCTCTATCTATATCTAATAAATAAATAAAATAAAATAAAATCTAAAAAAATAGAAGAAAAAAAAAGGAAAGAAATTTTCACTTATTATGTATTTTTGGAAAATAAATGTGCATATTTTCTCAAACATACATAATTGAACAAATTTACTATTGTGACGAACTACACTATAGCTATAAGAAAAAATAAGTGGGATATTGCCAGTAGTTACAGGTCTATTTTCTGGGACAGTATTTATGCAGTACTGCACTGTTAATCAACATGAAACACCTGTATTGAGTGTTTTTTTCTTTTCAGTTGATGTATGGTTGTTAAGATAATACACTGTATAATTTCCTTTATTTGGTCTCATTTTCATATCCTAAATGAATGTGAATATTAGTGAATAAAATGTATTCCTTCCATGTTTGATATAATATAAAGCATATTATTTTCAAAATGGATCCATTTATTAAAAATACATTATATAGTGCAGAATGATAAAGTTCAGAGTATACATTTAAGATGACACACATATACCCCAGAAAATCGTAAAATGTAAAACAAGATTTTGTATTAATCATTAGTGGTTAAATTTGGAATTTTCTTTCTTTCACATTTTTCTGATTTTTTTATTATTTGTTTGTTTATTTTGAAGCATTATCTGACTTTAAGATCCTTATCTCATGATCTTCCTGCCTCAGTCTCCTGAGTGCTGGGATTATAGGTGTGCACCACAATGCCATCCTTCTATCTTCTAGAAGTTATTGACATTATTTTTTGTAAAGAAGCATAATATTTATTGAAATGTAAATTAATATATAAATATGCACATAAAATTTAGATCTATTAGCTTTTTATGTCTTTCCTCATAACAAATGGTTTGTGTTTATTTAATTTTGAGATGTATAGCATCAATGCAGTTATTTGTAAAGATTCTAAATCTTTCCTATAAAGGTTAAGGACTTAAGAAAATAGCACTTGCCTTTGTAAGTGGTAAACGTTTCAGTTGATATTTCATCTGTTCAATATTTCTACCTCAATTTCTTTATCACTACCTCCATATCATTTACATATATAAAATATTATCAACATTACAGTCCTTAGACATGATGGAGAGTCATTTGTATTTTTTGGGTATTTACATTAATATCTAAATTATGTAGAGATTTCTCTATTAAGTTGAGAATTAAATAGTTTCCTTGGTGCTTTGAAATTAAATAAGCAGATTAATTCAGTAATTTTTGAAAAAAAATCATTAAACCCATTCAGAATTTCATGCACATGTTTTGTTCTTCTTCTATATGTTTTTTTTCCTTAAAGCATCATTTTTATTTATTTTTCTATTGTTCCACTGGCTTTTTTTTTTTTTTTTAGAGAGACATAGAGGGAGACAGAGAGAGAGAGAGAGAGAGAGAGAGAGAGAGAGAGTGAGTAGAGGGAGACAGAGAAGGGCGCGCCAGTAGCCTCTCAGCTGCTGTGAACGAAATCCAGATGTGTGCCCCCTTGTGGGCAAGTGCAGCATTGCGCCCTTGCATCACTTCATCTGGCTAAATGTGGGACCTGGAGATTGGAACTGCTGGAGACTGGAACCAGCGTTCTTAGGTTTAGGAGGCAGGCGCCTTAACTGCTAAGCCATCTCTCCAGCCCCTCCCACTGGCTTTTCTTATACATTGGGTAACTGGGACTGTCATAGGTGACTCCATGCATATAGGCAGGTATATTATCTAAGAACTACTTGAAAAGAGTCAATTGATGGAACAAGAAGGTCTAGAAGTGAGGATTGAGAATACTTGCAAAGTAAAATTGCCAGATATTTATTAGATTTGTGGCATGTAAATGAAGAGAGTAGAACTAAAAGCAAAGAGAGGTCACAGCTTTGAAACTGGCACCCCTACTGATGGTGATGCCATTTAGTTAGGATGGTTCAGTGTTGTTTAAAATATGTATGTAATCACATATAAGCCAAACTATGGACATATATAATATATATTATAAATTTTATATGTCTTGTTTAATAACCGTGTAATATATACACTCCATTTACAATATGTTTATATGTATATACATATACATATATATATAGTGAACTATTTATATATATATATGTATATGAAATAATGTTTTATGGAAACATCCAGAGGGATTCTTAATTTTCACATATAAGTAGAAGTGATGCCTAAAATATATAATTAATGAAATAGAAGGATATTAACTACCTCATATTTTCAGTTTTTTGTTTTTAAGGATGTAAAAAATTATTTGTAAGGACATTATATTTTGTAATTCATTTCAGACCATCCTCAGAATTCTAGCATGTTGATCGTGGCCACTGGCAAGGTGAAGGCACATTTATCATTTGCATTTATTCCTACTGAGCCCCTTCTTAAAGATGGAGTGGCTGTCACATTCTGTCAGCAGCATAGTTAGGGCCCTTCAGCATCTGAGAGTGGAAATGCCACCCTTCAGAAATCTGCATAGAGATATGCCTGGCAATGGAAGGAGAACTGCCAGTCAGTTGAGAGCAGCTAATACTGTCAGCAGCTACTCACACCAACAGGCAGGGTGTGAAACAGGGAACAGAAGGGCAGTATTTGCAAACAGCACAGTTACTTACTAGTTGAAGCAAACTAACTTTACTTTCAAGAAAAGTAAATTAATTCATAAGCCTTTCCTGAATATCCCAGGTTCAGGCCTTTTGGTGGACATGGTTTATTTTCACTTGTTAAAAAGGATTCAAACTAATCTTATTTGTTATTCTTCATTCATTCATGCATTTATTCACTCGTTCATTGTAGTCCTAGGGTTTGAACCCAGGGTCTCAATACACACTGTGAGGTTACTTTCTCATTTTTCCTTACTCTTGTTGGTAACTCTGAACTGGTAGTGACGTGGTCAACTTGTCATCAGTAAGGCTCAGCATTCACTAGAGCAGCTGATCTCTCAAGGACGGTTCCTTTCTGTGTGGATAAGCAGTGCAATCGTGAATAGAATGGGGTCTGTTCCGATCGATACATAGATACTGATGGCTGTTTTGCGCTATGGCTAAATGTGTATTATTGGCAATTGGATATTTTTGTTTCCTTGTTAGTGGAAGATTTATTTATGCTTTTTTATTACATATGTTAAAGGATTTCGGAGGGGAGGGACAGGGAGTTGTTCTTTACCTGGCATGTATATCTCAGCTTTTAGAACTTTGTCCATTCCAACCAAGAATTGAGGAAATAGATTCCTGAAAAGGTTAAATTACAAGATTTATTTGAGAAAATCAATATCCAGGGAAATGCTGACAACAGTGGAGGAGATTTCTAGGGAATCTGAAGAGGGCCAGAGTTTAAACGAAGCTGGACCGCGTGCGAAGTGGGGCAGAAGAGTCAGGTTCTCACCTTCACCTCCTGTGGAAAGGAAGCTAAGGAGTCAGGGAGCAAAATACCTATAACTTAGAGGAGAGTAACTAAAGGAGAAAACAAAAGAAGAGAAGAGAAGAGAAGAGAAGAGAAGAGAAGAGAAGAGAAGAGAAGAGAAGAGAAGAGAAGAGAAAAAAAGAACCCTTCCCCTCATTCCAGCAGTAGGCTTAGCAGGTAAGGAAGGTCTTACTGGTTGAGGTTCAGGAGAGGAGAAATGAACAGCCAGGAAGCCCCTTCCCATCAGTTAAGCCCCTCCTATGGCTTATTGGGGTGAGTGTTACCCTCAGGTTCAGATGTGTCTGGGAGATAGCTGACTGTTGGGAACTTAGGGGGCTGGCCGCAAAGAGTTCTGCACAGAGGAGTAGAGGGCAGTGTCTCTGCAGGTTGAGACTGGGATTGGATGAGATGCTGAATTCTCTTTGGGCCCTTTCCTAACCAGCCACCTAACAATAAAAACTACCTGTCTCCTATTTCGTCCTCAAATAATACTGAAAAATTCATTGAGCAGTCATATGAAAAATCATGCATTATAAATGTTTGAAGAGTTTTATCAAATGTGGAATGCATAGAATTTCATCCACATGCAAGCTTCATTACTTCTTGGTCATCTGGCAAATATCAAGTGCAGTGCAGTATTTACGCATACATATATATATATATATATATATATATATATATATATGTTAATCTTGGGATTTTTTAATCTTTCTAAATTTTATAAAATTTGTTACCTGTATAGAATTATATAATTATCACCAAATTAGGATACCAACATATTTTTATATTTTATTTATTTACTTATTTATTTGAGAGAGAGAGAGTGGCAGATAGAAAGAAGGGGAGAATGGGCATGCCAGGGCCTCCAGCCACTACAAACGAACTCCAGACACATGTGCCCCCTTGTGCATCTGGCTTACATGGTTCCTGGGGAATCGAACTGGGGTCCTTAGGCTTCACAGGCAAACCCCTTAACTGCTAAGCCATTTCCCCAGTCACCAAATTATTTTATAACCAATAAATTTCCTTCTATTTCTCCCGTATATTCATCATGTATGTATACCCTGAACTCGAGGCAATCACAGAACCATCTTTCATCCTATATCCTCATATCTAGTGCTTTTTATATAGTCAAGACATCAGAGAAAACATTTTATAATAGATTCTAATAGATTAGGTCCTACAAAAGTCACCAAAGATTAAAAGCACTGCATTTCCCTGGTCTATATAAAACACCTATTTGTATAGCAGGTTTTATCTGTCAGGTCAGTGTCTCCCTATGGAGTAATGTGTCAGAATTACGTAATTAAACATACAGATGAAGTTCCTCTTAAAATGAATCCTAGGGTCTGCAGTGTAACTCTGGCCTTGCCACTACCTTGTTGTGAGATCCAGGGCACATCAATAATCTCTCTGGATTGTAGTATTCTCATTTGTCCAATTAGTGAGGGCAAAGTTAGGTTACCCAGAAAGGGCCTTCTTGCTCTGGAAAAAAAAAAAAAAATATATATATATATATATATATATATGATGTTGCAATCCCACGATGATCTTGTGTCAGAGGGTTGAAAAGTTTCATGTATATTTTTAATATATTCTCTCAGAAGTCAACAACATGTACACTTTAAAAGACCTAAAAATACTTAAGATTAACAGAATATAATGCTATTTAAATAGACTCTTAACTCCTTCAGACTACTTGCACATCATAGGAAAACTAAGTTATAACATGATTTTCAAAATGTACTACTTTTAAAAAATTGGGATTTTACTGAAAATTTCCATTTTTGAGTTTTTCCAGAACTTTTTTTTTCTTTCATCCCCCCCCCCCCCGCCCTGTATTTCCAGAGAAGGCCTCACTCTCTTCTGGCTCAGGTTGACCTGAAATTCACCATGTAGCCTCAGGCTGGCCTCTAGCTCATATAGATGCTCCTACCTTGGCCTTCTGAGTGCTGGGATTAAAGGTGTGCACTCCACACCCAGCCAGTTATGAGTGTTAGCAGTTTATTTCATTTGAGATTCCCTTCAAAACAATGACTTAATAGAAAGTTTTGTTCTATAGAGTGAAGATACATTTCAAACTTCAATACATTCAAGGCCATGGGTGAAAATACCACTTTTGGTTATACTTCATAAACAATAACATTTGCTTCATTATGTGACAATATCTAAATCCTGAGGTTTGTTAGGAATCTTGAATAAAATAAAGAATTAAACATTAATTGTAGTTTACAAAAAGTATTCATTTAGTGCATATTAGTATCTGATCAGTACTAGGTTGTGGAGTTCCAGTGCTCTCTTCCTAAAAATATTTTATTTATTTATGAGATGGAGAGAGGAGCAGAGAGAGAGAGAGACAGAGAGAGAGGGAGAGAGAGAAAAGAGAGAGTGGGCACATCGGGGCCTCTGGGCACTGCAGAGGTACTCCAGACGCATGTGTGTCTGGCTTATGTGGGTCCTGGAAAATAGAACCACGTCTCCAGTCCTCCAATGCAGTCATGTGATACTATGTCAAGTCACAAATACTTTAGAAGTAATGAAAACAAGGGGGCATTTTCAGTGCAAGGCCTTCAGAATGGTTAACCTATCTTCAGTCTTTTACTTTCTATGTAACTTGATATGGTAAGACTCGATTATTTTTCAGTGACACTCAATCTCTTCTAAAGGAGAGATGATTTTCAGGAAGATGTGAAAGAGATTAAATAAGAGGCTATTTACGAACACATTAAGAGGACCTTTTCGTATTGTTAATAGGTATTTAATGAAAAAAAATCTGTGATATTAAAGTGAAGTTGACTTTGGAGTGCAAGGGATGCATTATATGTGGCCTAAACGATTACATAAAACAGACAAACATTGACATGGACATCAAGACCTATAGATAAAGAATTCTATGAACTGTTCACGAATGCCAGAGCTCTCAACCCTGAAGTTTCTATAAATGGTGAACGCTGCAGTTTATTTGGCCCTGGAGGACCAAACTATGTCTTGGTTGAAACATTGTAAATTTTACTGAAATAATTTTTCACATCATTCTTATCTTTCCAATATAGAACATACACATTTTTTACTGGATTTCTAACATGTGTTAGTGGGAGAAAATTTAATTGCTTGAAAAGAAAAGAAGTTAGATTTCTAGATTTAGCCTATGCTGCCTTCAATGTTCCCAGAACAATAACACAATTATCTCAAATGTTTATCTATGGAATTGAATTCCTGGGACTATCTTCTCAAATTGCCCCTTCCAAGGATAATGGAAGGAAGCAGTTGTTTGGTGGCTTTGTTGCCAAAAATTGTTAATGTCCAGATTTTCAGAAAAAGCAGTGGCAATGCATGTATGTCATGTAAACTTACCATTGAAAAATTAAATGGAAAAACGCTACATTTTCTAAGTACATACTTTTGGTTAATTGTATCTCATTGCTCCTTGCCACAGGTGAATAAATCCTTGTGACTAAACTATTCCCTATTGGTTATATTTAATAAATTATTCATTTATCTGAATTTATTATCATTATCTCTGATACTTGGTAGTATTTTTTTTGTTTGTTTTTTTGAGGTAGGGTCTCACTCTAACTCAGGCTGACCTGGAATTCACTATGTAGTCTCAGGGTGGCCTCGAACTCATGGTCATCCTCCTACCTCTGCCTCCTGAGTGCTGGGATTAAAGGTGTGTGCCACTATGCCCGGCACTTGGTAGCATTTGATATGATCAATGTATGGAAAATTCAGTGATAAATAGTTGAAAATCAAAATTTGAGTTATATTGTGCATATAGTACAAAATCTAAAGTAATATGTGCTTCTTTACATCTGCATCAGTAGTCATTGTAACCATAAATCCTTGTGATAGCACCTCACAAAAGTATAAACTATAGAACTATAGCAGAAAAAATATATATAATAAAAGTTTTATGTGAGATTTCTTTTTAAAAAATATATTTTACTTATTTACTTGAGAAAGAGAGAGAGAGAAAGAGAGAGAGAGAGAGAGAGAGAGAGAGAGAGAGAGAATGGGCGTGCCAGGGCCTCCAGCCACTGCAAACGAACTCCAGATGCATGTGCCACCTTGTGCATCTGGCTTGCATGGGTCATGGGGAATTAAACTGGGGTTCTTGGGCTTTGCAGTCAAATGCCTTAACTGCTAATCCATCTCTCAAGCCCTTTATGTACCATTTCTAAAAACATGCGGACAAAGGCTATGTGCTTCATTTCTAGTAACACTGCTAAATTGTGACCTATGTTATTTCAGTTTCTTTCTTTCCCTGCTGACATATTTTGACCTATATTTTAAAAATACTCACTATTGTATTTTAACCCTTACGTAGCAAATACTGTGAAAGAATAATGAGTCTAGTAGATTATTTAAACCACTTGATGAAATATATAAACAAATTATTACTATCATGTATAAAATAGTCAATTTTAACATATAAGATAGGCCAGAAAATGATAGGTGTTCAAGCATTTTTTTTTTAAATTTTTAAATTATTTTATTTATTTTTTGGAGAGAGACACAGAGAAAGACAGACGCAGAGAGAGAAGGAGATAGAGAATGGGCTCGCCAGCAGTCTCAGCTGCTGAGAAGGAAATCCAGATGTGTGCGCCCCCTTGTGAGCAACTGCGGCATTGCACCCTTGTGTCACTTTGCATCTGGCTGAACGTGGGACCTGGAGATTGGAACCTGGTTCTTAGGCTTAGCAGGCAGGCCCCTTAACCACTAAACCATCTCTCCAGCCCAGGTGTTCAACCATTTTAAACAGAAGTAAGTTCAACAGAATACTAAGGAACAAAGGTAATAGAAAAACAGTTGAAAACTACTGATGTGGGAGGGAAGACTTCAGCCTTGAGTGTAGAAAGAGTAACACTAATAGATTCATTATTATATTTACTGAATAAGCATATGTTAATTATATGACTCTGGTCATAATAGACAGAGTAGGGAACTGTGGTTGAATATATTAAACTGACAAGAGTGGTTCATATTTATAAGACCACAAGTTATAAGCCACATCTAAATATAGATTAGGTTCAAGTTGCATTTTTTTATCACCTACTTCACGAAAACAAGGAAGGTATGAGGAATTTGCTTGTGAAATGTCTATCTATGTTTCTTACACATACTTCTCCCTGTATGTGTCTGTTATGCATTGGTAAATTTCTTTTATCTTTAGCTAAAGCAGAAAGTGAACTTTGTGTGTGTGTGTGTGTGTTTTTCATATGTATGTGTATATATATATATATATATATATATATATATATATATATATATATGTATATGTGTGTGTGCCTTTTTTATGTATGTGTGTGACTTTTTACGTTAGGTTCTCACTCTTGCCCAGCCTGACTTCAAACTCATGGAAATACTTGGACTTCAGCCTCCTGAGTGTTGGAATTATGTATGTAAGCCACCATGCCTGACTGGCAAGTAAACATTTAAAAATATATAGAGGGCCTGGAGAGAAGACTTAGTAGTTAAGTGCTTGCCTGTGAAGCCTAAGTACTCCGGTTCCACGCTCAATTCCCCAGGATGCACATAAGCCAGATGCGCAAGGTGGTGCATGCATCTGCAGTTCATTTGGAGTGGCTGGAGTCCTTGGCACACCCATTCTTTCTCTCTCTCTCTCTCTCTCTCTGCCTCTTTCTCTGTCTGCCTGTCACTCTCAAATAAAAATAAAAATAAATAAATAAAAATAAATAAATAAAAATAAATAAATAAATATAAAAACATATAGAGTTAAAAGTTTTCCCTCTTGCATATTCATGTTTAGTTCATAATAATAAAATATTCTATTTTTTATTACTATACATTTAAAAAGAAAATTATTTTCTCTTGATATGCCATAAATCATCTAAAACTGGGAGTACTTTTGAAACATTTTTATGAGAATGTATGTGTCAGGTTACACTGTGGCATTTGCTCTGTTAATATGCAAGGGGTGGGTCTCATTTTGATCTCTGTTGGATGCAGCATTTTCCCCAGATAGCTGTGAATTGCAACCCTTTGTTAATGATCATTTGTTACTGTTATATTTTTCTTCTTAATTATTTTGTATTTTACTTATTGACAATTGTATAAGCATAGACATTTTATCGTGTTCATAGTAACCCTCTGTTTCCTGCCATTCCTACTCATGTTTTCCTTATACTTTTTTGTCTTCTGTGTGTGGGGGGACTACATCTTTGAAAGTGTCTCCCTCTCCCCTGGCAAATCTTAACTTTCTATATCTCCGTGGGAAGGGGGAAGCCCTCTGCCATCCTTGATGGATTGTTAATTTGGCCACATTTATGCAGGTCTTTTGCACATAACCTGATGCTTTTATTTCATGATTACAAACGGCATGCTCTCTGCCAATGCCCTTCCTTTCATGATGCTCTCTGGGCCTTGAAGAAGATAATATTTCATATATATTCCTCTTTAGAGCTGAACACTCAGAAATCACTAGTTCTCAGCGTTTGTACCAGTTCTGAGTCTTTGCAGTAACTACTGAACAGCAGTAAGGAGCTTCCCTCTCCAAAGCTGAGAGCAGCAACAGTCTAATGAGTAGGGCTCCAGCAAACCCGTTTTACATCTGTTTCTGTATCTCTGCTATCTATTACTTTACGTACCTTCTCACCATCTTTTGCACAATGTTTCTCCAATATTGGCCTGCTGCTACTCTGGTACTCCCCTCCCCTCCCTTTCCCTTCCCCTCTTTCTTCCTCTTTCCTTTTCTTTTGACAATTCTTTCTTTCTTTTGATAATTAGATATGTATGTGTACACGTGTGTGTGTGTGTGTGTTGTGTGTGTGTGTGTGTGTACTGGTATCGTTTTTCCCCTCCATTACCCTTTCTTGTTCCCTTAAGCACTTCAAATAAATACCTCCCTTAGGAAAATTTGAATGAACTTCTGGAGTCCATAATATTTTGGGGGAGGTGTGAATGAATTGAGAGTATTTAGTGGCTTTTTGAGTCTCTCTAGGGGGTGGCATAATCACTCTTTTGTCACTAAGAATCATTCCTTTAAAAAAGTTTTAGCTCTTATGTAAAACATTCTACTTCACTGTATTTTACTCCCAAGAGGTCTTGCATGTGGAGTTGTGGGGAAAAACAAACAAACAAACACAAAAAAAACCCCACTAGGGCAGAGAGTAATAAAGTGTTTGCTGGACAGCTGGGCCATACTCTATTTTGAACAAATTAATAAATCTATAATTTCCAAACAAAAACTACTTTGTAACTTTTGGTAATAACCATTTTTCATGTTATTTAAATTTTTCAGCCAGGCTTCTTAGAGAGCTTTATGATGGGCCTACCAAATATAACAACGTAAATATTTCTTAGTGGAATAACCTTTGCCATTTGAGACTTACTTGTTTCCCCATTGTTTGCGTTTTTTTTTTTTTTGTTGTTGTTGTTGTTGTTGTTTTTTTCTTTTCTGACCATCCTACCTGGTTGGCACTTTTTTTTTCCCTCTTAGCCTTTAACCTCTTTATGGACTCTCTGGTAGAGAATATCATTTTATTTTTCTCTTAAACATTTTTTTTTTGGAGAGAGTCAGAGAGGGACAGAGAGGTAGAGAGAGACAGAGAGAGACACAGAGAATGGGCGCGCCAGCATCCTCTCAGCCGCTGTGAAGGAACTCCAGACACGTGCGCCCCTTGTGGGCATTGCACCCTTGCCTCTCTTTGTGTATGGCTGAATGTGGGACCTGAAGAATCGAACAGGTGTTCTTAGGCTTAACAAGCAGACGCTTAACCTCTAAGCCATCTCTCCAGCCCTCTCTTAAGCATTTTTGATACCTGTGATGAAGTTCTCAAGTAAGAAATGACATATTCAAATGACCTGTCAGAGCAAATGTTTATAGAAGCAGTCACCTCAGACCAATGTTGAGAGCAGGAAAGGAAGCACCGTTCTCAAGGTTTTTCTTGCCCCTTCTCCTGCACATGTGCTTTTTCCTCTGCATAACTGTTTCTTCCTGACTCGCAGTTCAGCCACCCACAGCCCTCCTGTGTTCCCTCCTTCATTCTTGCTAGCTGCAGAGTAACCAATGTCTTACTCCAGGGTTACTTAAATTTATTCACATATTCTAATTAGAATTTTTTTAAAAAGTCCTGAATGGACCATTGATAGTACACAACAATCCCATACTTGTAACGAGAAAGTTTATGAAAATAGTGTTTATCTGTAGACTCAGATCATTAAAATTATTACTGATTCAAATGGTAAAATGGTGTGGAAAGCAACAATGTTTTGTTTGGTTAATGCTCGTTTTTTTTTTTTTTTGTTGTTGTTGTTAAGATAAGATAACATTTAAATGGACTCTGAAATTTTCAAGAATAAACATGATTTAAACAAACAAACAAACAAACATTTTTCTGAGTAGGAATTAATCGTCTATAAAGGGTAATTTTGAGATTCTTAATCCATATGCAGAATGTTTATACTACTGCTGAATATATAGTATTAAACACAGAATGAGTGTTAAATGACAGAAATTATGTATTGAACAATTTGGTCTGATGCAATTCTTTATTTTTATATTTTTAAGGAGAGTTCCACTAATTCTTCCAGATTCATTTTGTAGATATGATTTATTTTGCAGTTTCAAAGTTTATTTGATTTGTAAATAAAAGTAGAAAGGATTTCAGTAACTATCAAGATAAACTCCTGTGTAGTAGATATTTAACAATGCTAACTACACACTGGGGAGTGCTAGTCGTAATTTACATACCATCTCCACTAAGGCAGCTCTCTAGCACTGTTACCCTCAATTTCCACTCTACAATTTGAGAAGGCTGGGCCTGATGATTAATGTATCTTTCTGACTCTAAGTGGTCAATATCAAAGATTTTCTTGTCTATGCCTTAAACTCTTTTGGCATTGTAGGAATGAGGAGGATACAGTGGTGCTTCTTCTTACACACAGGAAAGTGGACAGGAAGCTCCAGCGATGAGTATAATTTTCAAATTTGAAACAGTGTGATGATGAATGCAATCAATGTCTGTGAAGTACCACCTAACAGCATTGAACAGTGGAGAAACCTGCTTGTGTACAATTCCCCTGAGATCATATGATTTTCAACCAATCTGGACACTTGACGGGAGAGCATATATTCCTTAGAGGAGTACAAGAGTTGATCAGCTCTTACTAGGTGCTTGAAAAGCTCAAGATAAGACAGGGCAATGATGCCGGTGAATTTACAAGCTTTAGTGACAAATGTGGACAATAGTCATACCTTTAAGATGAAAAGGTATGAAAGGACACTTCTATGTTTAAGAAGGCAGGGTAATAATTGTACAGACAACATAATCACTGTAAGTCAATTGGGGAAAATAAAGTGTTATATACTTTTATTTATCACCTGAATATGCCAGACCATTTATAAAGATCCCCCCCCCCCCCGCAGTGTTAAAGCCATGCGAAATAAACATCGACTTGAAAGTGAAAAATACAAAACTCCTACAGTATATAAAGGAAGAAAACAGTATGATTTCTTTTCAAGAGGTGACAAGACAGTGAACTAGAAATAATTCCTTTGTTTAAGCCCAGCATTTAGTGGGAGAGAACCCTCAATATAGATTGTTGCTGAGAAGCCCTGTGAATAAGTGTAATGTGAGCTCCGGCAGCCAGCTCTGTCCCTTCCAAACCAGCCATTGTGCTGCTAATTAGACTTGGATATCGGTGGTCGTGGAAATGGTGGGCACTATCAATGTTACTTTGTGTTAAATTTTAATCACACAAGTTAGGACATTCAGAAATATGGTTTCCATGGTAACCACAACACTGAGCCCTGTGTGAAGGCATTACAGTGGGGGTCTTTGATTAAAAGAAAGTAAACCAGAAATGAAACAAAACCCTCCATATGTGCAGCTAAAGTGACCAAGGGGACGGGAGGGAGGGGGGGAAACAGTGCAGGTCCCTTATCCTGAATTTTATTTGCTTAATGGTATGTCATGTGTTTATGGGGCACACAGGGCTGTCTGCACAGTTCTCATGTGGATATGCTAGTTTCATTAGATTTTAACGTATTAGTTTTCTAGCACCTTTTGTGTTTTCTGAAATGTGTACTATTTGTGAACTTATTTTCATTTTTAGAAATTACTGATGATTCTGACTTTTAAGCCTTGTTACTGTTCATGTGGTAAAAGGATTTTTCTGTCCCCCCAACACAGGTTTTTTCTTTCTTTTTTTTTTTAAGTGATAGAATTATAATACGGGATGCTTGCTTATTATCTTTCATTTTGATATCTACTTAAAGTTATATTTTAATTGAGTATTTTTTAGTCAGTATTCAATGACTCTGAAGCAAGAATGAGAATGAGTAATTCAAAGTGTACTGAGTTTTAAATATGTGCATGCTCCATTTCAGAAGATAACAAGAGCCACACTGTTCACTGTAGATCACTGTAGACAAAAGGTATATGCTTAATATTTATTTTTTAATAATGTATATTTGTCAAGGATGGGCATAATCATGAAACCTTTAAGTCATGTTCTGTGTCATTTTATCTAAACATGATAGTGTTCACTGGACACGATTGCTTCATATAGTTAAACGCACATACCAGTGTGACTGAGAAATGTTTGTTCTGTAGAAACCCAAAAGACCAACCCAGATTGTTTAATTTTACCAAGGTGGCCATGATCTCAGCTAGTCTTTCAGGAAACATATGGCCTAGTGTCATTTTGTTGAACATAAGTTAAAAAGACATAATGTTGCTGCATTTTCACATTTAAATATGGAAAATAGTAATCAGATCAGTGTATACTTTTCTGTGTAAAATACATGTGGCTTGTTGTCTGTGAGGTGTTCTTGGTTTATGTGCTGTATGTCAATGTCTTTGTCCCATAAACGTGCATGTGGAGGCCAGAGGAACAGATTTGGTGACCTCCTTAATTGGGGATGTGTTTCCTTGAGATGGGGTTTCTCATTATAACCAGAGCCTGAAATTTTGGTCAGTCTGATTAATCAGTGAGCCCCAGCAATTCTCCAATTCTCTTGGCTTCCCACAGGGCTGGGGATGACAGGCATGTCTGGGGACAAGCCCAGACCTTTTATGTGGCTTCTATGGGTCAAGCTCAAGGCCAATCAGCATGCCCACTTACCTGCAGAGACATCTCTCTACTCCCTTCATGGTACATTTTTTTAAATTTTTATCCCTTTTGGTACATTGTAATACTCAATAGAATATGTACTTTTGAAGTAATATGAATTCAATATTACACTATGAATATGTAGGTGTTGATGAATACTTACATATCAGACTTGAATGCCATTTTTACAGAGCTTCAATCCATTGAAAGGGACAACATACTTTTCTTTAAAGGGCCACATAGGAACGAACCACTTTTGGCTTTGCAGGACATGGGTCTGTCCTGGTAGTAACACTCAAAAACTGTGTTACAGGCACAGCTATTGTGAATATGTCAATAAATGAATATGGTTGACATATTATAAGATTTCAATTTTGAAGTTCATAGAATTGCGACAACATAAAGTATTATTTCAGCTTTGATGTCTCCAACATTATAAAATGTGAAAAAATATTCTTCCCTCCTGAGATGAGCAATGTCAAACAATGTGACAGATGAATTTCTTGGTATGAGGGATAAGTCTGCATTAGTTTGACAAATACTGGTCTATTGGATTTTTTTCAGTATTTAATTTTTTTCAGGTCAAGTTTTTATTATTTGCTTAAGTATCATTGTAAAAATTTACTTCTTGCATAAAAAAATCTCTCTCTCAAATAAATAAAATTTATAAATATATACATGTATATATACATTCCTTAAATACGACCAATTTTTCAGTTCTTTTAAAAACTTGCTTTTCCAACAAAGATCTGCATATTTGATAATCCATATTTATAATAATTATAATACCATTTATAGCCACTCACGATATAGTACCTTCTTCCTACATGAGAGTTTTAATCTGGGTTTGATCAATAAGCAAAAGCTTGGGCATATTGAGATAAAATGCTGTAAAGTAGTTAGAGAATGTGTTTACACAGATGGGAACGGTGGGATAGATTTTTTTTTTTTTTTTTTTTTTTTTAGTCATACATTTCATCAGTGTGACAAAGTACTTGACATAGACACCTTAAATGGAGAAACTATTTACTCTGGATCATGGTTTCAGTTGATGACCATGGCTGTGTGCATAGGTCTTTTGTATAGGATGAAAATCATAGTGATTGGAGTGTATGAGGGATGCCACTTACTTCACTTCATGGTAGACAGGAAACAGAGAGAAGAGAAGGAGCCAAGAATCAGGTATTACCTTCCAACTTAAACCCCTTTGATGCTCTTCCTTCAGTTACGCCCCTTCCAGTTGTTACCCATCTGCCAACTGTGCAACAAGAGTGCTGTGATTACATCTGTGGGGCGTTCAAGATTTAAGATGCATCGGCTACCTAATACACATCCTGAAACTAAGCACATTTGAGCACACTAGTATGCATATCTACTGGCCTAGGTAAGGTCACGCTAAAATGCACAGTATGGGACAGTACACCTGACCTGGTGTTCCTTGCACATATTGACTGGATTTGCAAATATAAAGAAGTGATAGAAGCGAGGTTAACTTTTCATGTTCCTACCCTAAACATATTTGTTAGAAAAGTCACCTTTCTTCTCTGTAGCAGAGTAAATAACGGCTGAGAAATGCCAGGTAGTAACTACATGCCGTTCTTTCTAATCAAAAATAGGAATTCAAAGCCTCTAATCAAAACAGGAATTTGGAGCCAGGAACAAGTTCAAGGGCAGCCCAACTACAAAGTGATCTCAGGGCTGGCCTGGGCTGCATGAAATCCTATCACAACAATCAAAAAATAAACTACAACAACAACAACAAAAGAAAGACCTGAATTGAAAGAAAATGGGACTCTTTCCATCTTTTTTTCATTTATGCATCCATTCATTCATTGAATGTCCTAAAGGTGGCTAGAGAGAAACAACACATTACATATAAAGGTAACCCCATCAGAATTCAGACTTCTCAATGGAAACCCTGAAAGCCAGAAGGGCCTGAAATGGAGCAATCCAAGTCTGAGAACTTATGGCTTCCAACCCCAACTACTCTACCCAGCAAAAGTATCCCTCGTAATAGAGGGTGAAAGAAAAATTTTCCATGGTAAAACTAGGCTTTACAACTATATGAACACAAAGGCAAACCTACAGAGACTACTTAAGGGAATTCTCCACACAGAATAATCAACCAACCAACCTCAAGTACCTACAAGAAGCAGATTACAATAACCAAAATCAGAGAAGCTATTAAAAAAATCACAAAGTCCAAGAAAACACCAAACCACATAAACCACCACAGTATGGCAGGGATTAAGTCAAACCACACAGTTATTATCCCAAACATTAATGGCCTTAATTCTCCCATCAAGAGACATAAGCTAACAGGGTGGGTCAGAACATTAGACCCCTCAATCTGCTGTCTTCAAGAAACCCACCTCACCATTAAAGACAGACACCTCCTCAGGGTGAAAAGGTGGAAAATGATATTCTAAGCAAACGGAAATAAGAAACAAGCAGGTGTTGCTATACTATTATCTGATAAAATAGACTTCTTTCGGGAACCGTTGAGCACTAGGTAACCAAAAGTGTCTCCATCTTGAGTAGTGACTCCATTTTGTGATAAGTTGTCTGTTCTGGAATATCACCCATGCACAGAGAAAGAACAACGTAACCCACAGAGAATGAGGAAGTTGTTATCTTATGGCTTTGGGGCTGGGGTCTTATCCTGTGGAACATCTTATGGCTTTGGGGCTGAGACCTGGTACTGTTGAAACATAATTATAGTAATACCTGAGCTGCTGACAAACTTCCCTGTTCTGCTGTATAAATGGCACCCTGAGATTAATAAAATTCACAGCTTGATCAGATCCTTGTCTTGCTGTCGGTTCCTTGTGTCTCTTGTCCCTTTCATTTCAGGTTCTCTAGGGTCCTTGCTCCCGTTGAAGCCCTGCTGGCCGGGGCAGACTTCAAACCAAAAGTAATCAAAAAAGACAAAGAAGGCTACTTTTTAATTATCAAGGGAAAGATCCAACAAGAAGATATCACAATCATCAATCTTTATGCACCAAACACAGGTGCACCACCTTTCACAAAACAAAACCTACTTGACAACAAAACAGACATAACCACCAACACCATCATAATCCGGGACTTCAATACCCCACTATCCACAATAGATAGATCATCCAAACAGAAAATGAACAGGGAAGTAAGAGAGCTCAACAAAACCATATACAAATTAGACCTAACAGACATCTACAGAACCTTCTACCCCAAATCCACAGATTACACATTCTTCTCAGCAGCCCATAGGACCTTCTCTAAAATACATCATATCCTGGGTCATAAAGCCTGCCTCCATATATTTAGGAAGATCCACATAATCCCCTGCATGTTATCAGATCATGATGCTATATTGCTAGAAATTAATATGAAAAGATGCACCAGGAATTGCACCAGCTCCTGGAAACTGAACAACACATGTTTAAACAATAAACGGGTCAGTGACTTATTCTTTTAGTTAACTATTCTATTAATAAACTTGGCCCACCATTAAAAATATCATTTCAGTGCCTTAAACAACAATAACAAAAGTAGTTTCTCACAGTTCTGGAGTTTAGAAACAAATTACCAACTGAGTTGCTTCATGGTGAGGACATGTCTTATGTTTATTTCCCTCTGTCCACATAGGATCTTTATTCCACGTGTGTACATTGACTAATAGAGTTCCTTGGTGTCATTTCATTCAAGGATACTGTAAGGACTTCACTCTTGCAACACAAAAAGAAATATATATTTGATCTCTCTCTAGTTTTGGCCATTGTTCCCAAAACACTTGCAATCTCTGCAATGGTAAGAGCATAATTGGCCTTTGTTATGTGGCTGAGATCACTGGTGTTTGGGTGCCAGGAGAGCCAAGCGTGGCTCCTCAGGTCTCATCTCCTACTCTCCACAAGGGGAGACACCTTAGTGATTGAATTAATCACTAGTTGCCTATGATTTAATCAGTCATGCCCACATGATAAATGTCTCCTAAAAATCCAAAGACCAGTGTATGGAGACCTTCTGGCCAATATGTGTCGAGGCTGGGAGCGTGTGTCACCTGGCAAAGAGGTGAATCTCTTTGTCCCTTCTTCCTCACCTTCCTTGCCCTTAGCAACCCTTCACCAATTTTGTTGAGAGTTTTGTTTTTTTAACAAAAGAGTGTTCTAGTTAGTAAAGTGCTTTTCTCTGAGTTTTGTCATCTGTTTAATGTTATTGAGCCCAAAGAAGGGGATTCTAGAAGCTTCTCAATTATAGCTTATCTACCAGAAACACAGATGAAGCCTGACTTGTGACTGGTATCAGGATTTAGGGTAACGGGTAGCTTGGTGAGACCGAGTGCATAGCCTGAGGTGTCTGTCCTACCGTCAGGTTTGAGAGGGTCATCATTGAACTGAAAGGTAGGACAACGACTGGTATCTGAGAGACTTTAGCATTAATGAGGTAATATGGAGAAAAAGAGGACTTTTGCTTGTAAGCACAGTGATGTCTTTGTATCTCAGTTATTTCTTCAACAGCTCCATCTACAGTGGCAGTCACAGGCAGAATCAGAAATTTAACACAGAAATTTCGAGGGAACTCAATTCACTCCAAAGCAGTACCATACCAGAACTCTGGGCTAATGCTTGATATATAATATTTAGTCATTTCTGGTGTTGAATGTTTATGCTCCATTGGCAGGTGTCCACATTACTCAAATAATGTCAACAAGTAATATTTAATTGCACCTGAAATAACTTTGCTGAAAGAAAAAAAATAATATTTTGAGGCATTTATAATAATAAAGAAAACATAAGTACTATATAAGTAAAAGATATCTAACTTCACCTGATGGATTTTGAAAAGTCCTTCCTAGAGACCAGGCAGGCCTGCCCTATAGAACGAAATAGTTTGAGGAAAACAATAAATATATACCTTTTCCTGGCAGATCACATGATTCTGATTTTTTTTCCTTTTAGTTACTATAAGGGGAATAGAACCTTCATTTTCTTCCAATACAGCTTACATTTTGGGCTTAAAAAATTGGAAATAAGTCTATAGCCTATAAGAATATTCTGCTTAACTTAAAATCAATCACTTAGAAAAGTATGGAATCATGCCACTTGACATTTCTCTTGCCTCGCTGTAATATTTATTACACTGGAGGATATCTAGGCTAAATCTTACTCCTAAGGAGTACAAGAAGCATTTTAGTACATAATTTTTTAATCAGTGCTCTGAATAAAATCCAAATATCTTGTTAGAATAAGTAGTTTCATCTAAATCAATACTGTGTTCACTTCTGTTCTCTGAAAGTCTATTTTAATAACTATCAAATGGAATATCCATTTTTTTCTTCAAGCATCACGTCAAAAAGTATAAGTGTAGTAAATGAGAGGATTTTATGTAAAATTTTGACATCTAGAATCTTTGGAACTGGATATATTTTGGCTCATGTCTCAGTGTGGAGTATAAATGATTACAGATTTTAAAATGATCATCATTTTATTTGAAATAAATGATTCTGGTTGGGAAGGAAGCATGAATTTCATAAGTTTCAACACACTTTTCTGTGTGTAGCATGAACTTAAACTTGGTTGGAATTAGAATTAGGGAAATCATGTAAATTTCTTGTGACTATATTCCAAAAGCATCACTTGTAAAATCTTTGCTAATGTTGCTTATATTTTGTAACTATGTGACATGTGAGCTACCTAGTTCAGATATACTTATAATGAGTTCTGATGCAAATTTTCAATCTGAGACTCAGGATGATGGCAGAAATGCTTGGGAATTTACCTAAGCTTTCACCTGCATAAAAATGGCTCATCCAGCCTCACAGTGTACCAAACTATGATCATGTGCTTATCTCTTATTTGGCTTGAATTTAATCCTGAGTAGTTCTTTGATGAGAGCCTAGAATTACATGGTGAATTTAAAAATGATGATATTTAGGGCTGTTTATTTATTGATTGATTGATTGATTGATTTATATTTAGTGACAAAGGAATATGTTTCATCACAATTTTCAATCTCAACTTTGCCAATCTTGTGTTAGAAGCATTTTATATTGAATGAAAAACATATTGTTTACATTTCCAAGTGCTAATTTTGTAAGTAAGTAACATTACTCACTGTAGTGGTCAACCACTAGCATAAAAATGAATGTATTTTGATGTTTAAAATTTAACATCTGGTTGTCACTGGAATGCTCAGACTACCAGATACACATTTTCCAGACGTGACTTGGGTGGCATGTTATTTTACTTAGTTCAGCAAAATGTATATGAAAATAATTTTAAGAAGTATTAATTCCAGGAATAACCCTACTGTAAGCAGTTTTATTGAGTCATTCATTGAGATACATTCATAATTAAAATAGTTAGCACCTATTAAGAAGGTCTTGGATGCCTGCTCTTTGCATATATATTACTGTGTTTAATTTTCACATGCTTTAGCTCCATGAGAACAGATTCTGTTTGTTCTCCTATAATAGGTGAGAAAAATATAGATGCAAAATTTATGGAAAATCACACAGATAATGTGGGAAAGCCAAGTTTTAATCCAATCTGAAAGCAAGAATCTATTCCTCTGTCAATGTGCTCTACCTAGTTTCTGATAGCAGTTATGAACCTGCCTCTGAGAAATACCTGGGTAGCCTCACTCTATAGGCCAAACAAATTCTACTAATGATTTGGGGATAACTGTTACTGCTTATTGAATTAGCAATATAGTTAGAATATGTTATTTATTACTGAGGAAGATAGATAAGATTTTACTTTACACTAATGTATTCCCTAGATGAACATACAGACTTCTAAAATTTTTAGAAATTAAATTTTTCATATTATTTTTAATGTGGTGTCGTTAGCAATAAGGTCTTACCATTATTGAATAATTAGTCCCTATTGTTTGTGGGTCTTTAAGGGACTTCCTGTCAAGCTCATTGCCAAGTATCCCATTCCTGGCACTGGGATTTTCCTATAATAATCTATAGCTCTGAGAAAAGTATTATTCATCCACACAGGTAATATGTATATGATGATTTTAATGATTTGTTAACTTTAAATTTTTTTTATTTTTTTGGAGAGAAACACAGAGAGAGACAGACAGAGAGGGAGAGGAAGACAGATAGAGATGGGCGCCAGCAGTCTCTCAGCTGCCATGAACGAAATCCAGATGTGTGCACCCCCTTGTGGGCAAGTGTGGCATTGCGCCCTTGCGTCACTTTGCATCTGGCTAAATGTGGGACCTGGAGATTGGAACTGGGTTCTTAGGCTTAGCAGGCAGGTGCCTTAACTGCTAAGCCATCTCTCCAGCCCTGATTTGTTAACTTTTTTACTGCCTCTTTGCTGATAATGTACTTTCATTAAAAATTAATATTATTTCTTAATTTGCATTATTTGCATTTAACTATTTCTCTTTTTAAATTTGTATTTATTTTATTTGTTGGACAATGAGAGAGAGGCAGATAGAGACAGAAAGAATGGGCATGCCAGGGCCTTCACCCCTGCAAACGAGCTCCAGATGTAGGCAACACATTGTGCATCTGCCTTATGTGGGTCCTGGGAAACTGAATGTGAGTCGTTTGGCTTTGCAAGCAAGCACCTTACCATTAAGCCATTTCTCTAGCCCAACTAGTTCTTTATTAGACTATAATGTTAAACAAGGTGGTCAAATGCTTGGTATTATAGACATTTGAACATCACATTTATTTAAGAAAAGATGTGTCTCAAAGATTTTAAATGTAGTGTGGTTTTACAAAATAAATAAATAAATAAATAAATAAAAATCCTGCACAGAGAATTCATAATGCCAAGTATGTATAAATATAGCACACACTGAGGATTGTTCTTTAATAGGTGAGTTTATCTCCTCTAATGGCTAAGTGATGTCATTGGTATTTCCTTTTACTAATAGCAATGCACTGTGTGACACAAATCATTCTGTGGAACCTGCTGTCATAAAAGAGAGTGTAAGTTTTTATGTTTCAACTAAAGTTAAAAATAACAAAATAAAAGATTATGATTATAATTACCTTAGTCTGATTCATATGGACTTTATTGCATCCCTGTGGCACTCTAAGGAAGGCAAATAATTATACCAGCAGTTCAACAAAACTTCCATCCTTTGGCTTCAGTAATACGATTTGTTGTTGATGCTTCAATCTTGTACAATGAAACCTTATGAAAGTTTACTATACTTTTGAAAAGAATACAGACAATTTGAGGTGCTTTGCCTCCCACTAGAAGCAAGATTAGAGCCACACGCAAAATGCTGCATTAATAAAATCTACTACTGTAATATCCTTGAAAAATAAAATGTTTTCATACTGTAGAATTAGATATGTCCTTGTCCCTCACATGACATTTTCAGTTTACTATCCATAATGAAAAATAAGTTGTTGTCATTTTTTTAATTTTTGGATTTTTCATTTTTCGGTTTTTCAAGGTAGGGTCTCACTCTAGCCCAGGCTGCCCTGGAATTCACTATGTAATTTCAGGGTGGCCTCGAGCTCATGGCGATCCTCCTACCTTTGCCTCCCGATGGTATAAAATGCGTGTGCCACCACGCCCGGCAAGTTCTTGTCATTTTAGATGTGAATACCATCTGAACGAATAGGTACACAAGTAGATTTGTTAAACCCTTCATTTTCTGTCCTTAAATCATATGAAGCTCCAAATCTTAAGGGTCTTGCATTTTCTTTTTACTTTTCTCCATTTTTCATTTATGATTTCTTTATTGTGTTTTAGCGGTGCCCACAAAAATCAGGAGAGACTGGAATTGTGTGAAAATTTAAAATTTGCATTACATCGTGTTTTCTTTCCAAAACACTCCAAAAATAGTTACTGTCATCATTAAAAAATATCCTCAAGAATTAGGAAAAGCAATATTGAAATCTCTAGGGATGAAGGAGACAGCTTAGTTCTTATGCGCTGTGCATATTTGAACATTAACTTTATAAATGCATGTATTCACAGCAATAAAAATGCACATGGCTTGCATTCTGAAGTATGAATATGTGAACTCTCTAAATTAAGCGATGAATTCACTGGAGAATGAATAAATGGCTGCAGAAGTAAATGAAAAGATTCTTTGTAAACCATGAACTCAAAATTATAAGTTATTTTTGTATAGTAAACATTTTGTAGAGTGCATTTAAGATGAATGCATTTGGAAAAATAACCAGGAAAATGCATATGGTAGTGGTTCTATGACATCATTTCTGTAACCATTTTGTGCTGGTGGGGATGGAATGCATATGAAAGAACAATAGAAAAAAAAGTTAAAATAACTTATTTTTCCAAAATTTAACATCCAACAATTTATTTTTTAAGATCAAATTAAAATAGACTATTATACTCTGTTTTCATATTTTTAAAAGACTTTTTTCCTTTCTTTTGCTAGAGTGAATTACAAATGTGGTGAACTTTTTACCCTGGACCTTGCTGGGGCCCAGTTTGCCAATGGCAAGGCTACTTTAAACTACTGACCCTACACCTGGATATTTGCAGCCCGTGATGGTATTAGCTGCTGCTCCCCCCCACCCCGCTTTTCTGGTGGTTGGAAATACTTGACTCGTTTCTGACTGAGCAAAGATTAATTTGATCATTCCCTGCATGAGATCTGTTACCAGAAACTCCACATCTATTTCCCAGATTTTACTAGTATAGTGCACTGACTTTGGCTTCTAGCCACATTTTCTGTCTTAAGTTTTATGGAAATGGTCCCTGCTTCCCAGTGTTTAAACGAAAATGGAGTTTTTACTCTAGATTATTTCTTTGCAGCTGCGTCATAAATAATGAACTTAGAAATTCTTAAAACCAATGTATATGGTTTAGACTGAGATTCAAATCTAATTGAGTGATAGCTTGATTTTTGTTTTTCCTCTTAGAAAATCAGTTTTTATGATGGTTAAAAATTTTATTGCCTCATGTGGTAAATGTAACATGCTAAAGTTTATGCATGAGAATGTTGAAATTATTATCATATATCAAATAAACATCCATGATATTGAAACTTAGTGGTTATTTAGTCTGAGGATGATTTTAAAGTCTACATAATAAATTTTCTTTTTGTTTAATCTTGATTCTTTACATTCCATTGGTAGCAATCATTTTGGCCATGGAATTAAGTTCCTGGAATGTTCCTCCTCAAATTATCTTTGTCTTACTCATTAGTTTGCTTTTCTTATTACATTTTAACATAAAATTAAGATACAATGTGTGGGTTAAAAATTACTGCAAAAAAAAACACAATATTTTCTTGAAAAATGATGTTAGGTAGTGCCCATCATAAGCTTTTCCCTTTCTTATTTATTTAAGAGGGGGATTAAAAATAAAGCATTGTGATAGCAGTAATGGATTTTTGTCCTGAATAGGCTACCACAAATGTACAAATTAAAGAAAATAACTAGGAAATCCTCCTTGCACCGTTGCCTGAAACTGTAGTTACAAGCAGGCACCACTCATATTGTTACTAGAAGGAACAGCATACGCTTTTCCAAATCACATTTTGAACTGGAAAACAAAACATATATTTTTTCACAGAATAAATTTGAAATGTGACTTAATATATAAGTTTAACAGTAAAGAAAAAGTGGTCTTCTGTGCCGCTCTTACTCCAAAGAAAACTGTCCTCTGTATACGTTTAAAGTTGCAATCTTTGGAGAAGTAAAACAATATGAGCTTTAAGTAAGGGGTCCCAGGAGGGAGACTTTGAGCTAGAACATGAAATGGAGGAATAATTGAATATATATATAGTCATTTGGATTTAGAGCTATTTACTGTTTCATAAGAATTGATGTAACATTTTTAAAGAGCTCCTTTTTTTAACTTGATAAACTTTTAAGTGCCACTGTAATTAAAATGAGGAAATTAACTGACAATATGATCATTTGTACCAGGTGCAGTTGGCTGATGGGAGCCTGGCAAGCAAAGTTAGTCACTTGGCGGCTCTAGGTCACCCCGGTGAGGCAGGGGACCTCCACGTGGTCACAGCATCACCTTTCCCAACTTCTAGCTTCAGTCTGGCTAAAAGGGTTGAGTGTGGCGGCCTGAGCTGTTGGAAATCACGTCACTGGCTGTGGGATGCTACGCTGCTTATTTCCCGCCTTGACCATCCACGCACCTCCCCTCAGTGTTCCTCTGTGACTGCAAAGACTGGCCCAGCTGAGGATCAGGGTGGGATGCCAGGGGGAAACCGAATTCTAGAATGTCTGAAGAAGCCGTTGAGACCACCATGTGTGTTAGTTTATAAAGGAACTGAGACCTCCGTGTTAGTTTATAAGGAATGCCATCCCTGCAGGCACCTGGTGATCTCTTGTACATTCTCTGTAAGACCATTCCACTTCATCTACAAAATGTTGGAAAAAGGAAAGTGGGTGGTGGAAAGATGGCTTAGTGGTTAAGCGCTTGCCTAGGAAGGCTGAGGACCCCGGTTCGAAGCCCGATTTCCCAGTATCCACGTCAGCCAGATGTACAAGGTAGCGCATGCATCTGGAGTTTATTGGCAGTGGCTGGTGGCTCTAGCACGCCCCTTCTCTCTCTCTCTCTCTGTTGTTCTCAAATAAATAAATACAAATAAACAACAACAACAAAAAATAAGATGGTTACTGAGAGAGCGTTCACATGCATGGGCTGATGTATCTAAAGGGAGGCCTGTGTGAATGGACTGGGTGTATGTTCACAAGCTAGCCTTTCCAATGAATCTCATTCATATTCTGACCATTCTAATGACCATGACAACAACCACAAAAAAAAAAAAAATAGAATGTCCTTCAGTTTCCCCCTCATATTGTCTAATGATTAGATTTGTGTTATCCATATTGGAACAGGAATAGCACAGGGAGGATGTGTCGTCCTCAGTGCGTCATAATAGTCAAATGTTGCCACTGTCTACTGGCATTGAACATCCCCCATTCGGGTACAATGGCAGAACAAGCAACATTTCTTATTGATTAACCTGTTGAGGTTTTGCCTATTATGTGACTAGTTCTTTCCAGTGTGCTAAGGTCAGTGTTATGCTTGGAAGCTTGAATCATTAACGCTACTTCGGTGGCTTTACGTACAGTTTTGGTGAATAGCTCAGCTCTTCATTATCTTTCTTGTCAGAAAAATAACCAGTTCTCTTTATTTTACCACTAAATTCTGTTTTCTTCACATTCATAACCTGTCAAATTTCAAGCACATCTTAAGCTCAGTTGCTAGAAGGACTACTTATGCATTATTTATTGAACATCAGGAAATAATTTGAATATTTCAGAGATTTTCCCAAACACTTTCAGAAGAAGCAACATTTCTGAGAAAAAAAAAAAATCATTTAGGAAATTCAGGCAATAAAGTGATAAGTCCCTTTAAAGACAGAGTTCATTTTGCATGTAAGATTTTTCTTGTTTGGATTGAAATGTTGGATTATGTTAACCTTTGCTCTGTTCTTCCTGTTAATAAGTGAATGTGATTCTGAGAGCTCCGTCACTCCTCAGTCTGTTGGGGTGTGAGTTTCTCATGGAGCTCTTTGCCCATTGCTATAGTACATCAACAGTTTAGGTTAGTCAGTATGTCCTGTGAAAGAGGCAGGCACTGGGTATACTGGGATTCACTGGTGTGTAACCCTAGTGGAACATGGAATGACTCAATTTTTGGTTTTATTTTTACCTTTGATTCTCAGGGAATTTTTGTTGTTGTTGATTTGGATTTCTTTTGTGATGATTTCCATCTAATGTCCTCAGTCAATTTGCTCCCCGTGGTCAGACGGGACAAGTGTATTGTAGTGTTCTAAAAGCAACTGATGTTTCTCCATCATTTCTATGTCAGTGTAAAAGTGTAAAGAACATAAGAACATGCTTTTTGGTTGTTTTGTTTTGTTTTGTTTTGTTTTGTTTTGTTTTGTTTTGTTTTGTTTTGTTTTTCAAGGTAGGGTCTCACTCTAGCCCAGGCTGACCTGGAATTCACTCTGTAGTCTCAGGGTGGCCTTGAACTCCTGGCGATCCTCCTACCTCTGCCTCCCAAGTGCTGGGATAAGAACATGATTTTTAATGTAAGTTATTATAAATTTCATTTTTCTAGTTATTTTTTTCCTGTATTATTTTTCCTCACTTGATTATTTCTTTGCAACCACTGTGGGTCATGACATTTTGTGAATGACCAGTGGAGCTTTAAGATGACAGCACTTTGAATCTCTCTGAGAATTCTGCATCTCTGTCACCTTGGTGATGCAGAGTCTGGGATGCTGTGGGTTCTGCATGTGATGGTTGAAACTTTGTGTGCCGTTTTATGTGGGCCTGGTTTTGAAAACTCCTGAATTAATGGGATTATTTAATTAATACCCAAACCAGGGAGGTTGGACACTGCCTTGTTTCTTCAGAAAGGAATAGAAGACCAAGTCCCTTCCTCAGCCATTGCTGATTCTGGAAGCTCCCTAATGCTCGGAGGGTTTAGGGACAGTGGTTAATTTGCCCCAATAGGATGGCATTGATACCTTTCTAACAGGAATCGGAGGGCCTTAGTGTCCTTCTTTGTCCTGCCCTGCCTCTCTCATGAACAGGGATGAAAGTTTCCCCTTGGTCTCTGTGTCTCATGTTAAGGAGGTGGAAGTGCATTGTTAGTGCTTCTTGGGGAGGGGGGGAGGTGAGGTGGGGGACAGTGTCTAGAATACTCATTGAAATCTGCAGTGTGGGAAGTCTTTGTTACTGCTCAGGGGTGTGAGAGCTCAGACCCCTTAGTTGAAGGTCCCCCATACCACCCTGGGGCGTGGAGGCATAGAGAAGTGTTGTGTCAAAACCTAGCGCATAGCCATGTAGCCTCTCCTTCATCTTTGTTAGGATGGTAGGTGATGACATCACAGTATTTTTATATGTCACATTGCCATGGGAAAATAACTGAGAAAAGCAAGTTAGGGAGGAAGGCTTTGTTTTGGCTTTCAGCTCAGTGTTACTGTCCTTATGAAATGACGGGGAGGCATGGGCAGGAGCAGGAAGCAGCTGCTCAGCTTGTGGCTGTAGCACGAGCACAAAGGTGAACTTGGCAGCTCCATTCTCTTCCTTTCTCCTTTTTATGCCCGCCAGGACTCGAGCCCATGGGATGGTGTTTTTCCCCCTCAGGCAGCACTTTCTAGAAATATTCTCAATGTCTAGAGAGTTATTTCCATGGTGATTCTAAAACTATCATGTTGACAATCGAGACTGTTCATCACACTTGCCTAAAGAAGGGTGGTGTGGGGGCTAGAGAGATGGCTTAGAGGTTAAGCATTTACCTGCAAAACCAAGGGATCCAGGTTCAATTCTCCAGGACCTATGTAAGCCAAATGTAGAAGGGGCACATGCAAATGGAGTTCATTTGCAGTGGCTGGAGGCTCTGGTGCACACATTCTCTCTCTCTCTCTCTCTCTATCTCTATCTCTATCTCTATCTCTATCTCTATCTCTATCTCTATCTCTGCCTTGTTCTCTCTCTCAAATAAATAAATAAATTAAATTAAATGTAAAGAAGGGTGGTGTGCATCCAAAAGTTTTCTGAATTGTCACACTGCTCCTTTCTTGTTCCTGTGGCTTGAGAGAGCCAGCATTATTTTGAGGCATTTTCTTTTCATCTCTGCCTATCATTTACAGGTTTGTATCTCGGTGTACATTTCCCAGTCTGGAAATTAATGTCTTAAAATAGCAACTACAAACCAATGTTGTTATTTGAGTCCCAACCTTCTATCCTTCCTGCCTTATCCTGTCTTTCTTTCAGAGTGTTCACATAATATATACGATGTTCAGATTTTTTAGATTTACTGAGCTGAAGGAATATAACAAAAAATAATTTTGTCTATACCTTCATTGAGAGCCTAGTTCTATTTAACTTGCTTTTCAAAAGAGATATTTTCATACAATGCTCTGTCCTCTGGTTTTACAAAAAAAAAAAAATATATATATATATCAATTGCAATTTCTCTCTTATTATTCATTGATTTGGAATTGACTAGTGAAAGAATTCAGTCTAAGTTTTACTATCAGTGGAAATTGCTAAAGCCACATGCTGTTTTGATGAGAAATATCTTTGGGATATTTCAATGTCATGTTTAGAAGGATTCCTGTGAATCAGTCCATATCATTTAAAATTAAGTTTGCACCTTCAGACTGGTTCACATGGTCCTAGTCATCATATTTGAAGCTGTTTAGTGATCAGGCTAATTTGTTCATCTTTATTTTTGCAAGGAAAGAAGGTATTCTTCTTGTGATATTCACAGTTTTATCATGATGAATGTGTAGAGTAGGAAAAGATTATATATATATATGATTAGTGCAGCATAACCCTTATTTTCTTATTGTCTTCCTTAACTCTATCTGTGGAATTGAATTCTGATGCTTCAAACAGGATCAAATGTCAAACAAGATCCAAATGTTGGCTTGGCTCTTGTGACCCAATAAGTGGGGAGAGTTTATTAAAATCATGCATTTTTCAAATAGTTTCTTTTTGTTTAGTAGTTATGGGTAATCTTCCCAAAGTCACTATAAATGTTTATTACTGAATGGCTTGTTTCTGTTATTCAGTTAAACCACATAGTTGTCACTGGGATTTATAAACCCTGTGGGCAAATGAAAAGAGTCATAGATCATCCGACAAGTTACTCCCAGCCTGTCACACCACAATCTAACAGGAAGAAAGCATCGCGGGACTTACCAGGAGAAAATGGACAGAATTCGACCCAGCCTGCCTGAGTCTAGCAGAAGACTATTAGGTTTCTTTAACTCTGAGGGAAAAAATGTGTCAGAAATGCCCTGGAATGTTGTATAAATAGCAATAGTTGTTAGGTACTTTCAGTATTTTAAATAATAGAGCTGAAATTTGGTAACTTTATTTTAAAATTATTTATTGTTTTAAAAGTATGTATTATTTTATTCCAGAGATAAAATGTACTTGATTACATCTTTTATTCTCATTTGGTAATGGAATGAAAACTAACTTCAGGTAGCATGACCCGAATGACTGATTCCAATATCTGGATGATTATCTTTGTTATATTTCTTAATTCTAAGAGCTCATAGATCAACACATATTTTTTCCTATTATACTAAGAAAAAACGAGCAGGGGAGGCAATGAAAATGTAATAATGGCCTTACTGTTATAATACTATATTAAATTAAATGTTTATATTTCTGGTTATGTCTATTCTATATTATTCTTACTAAAGAAATTTATATTTGCATATATTATAATTTTTAAATCTAAAATGACATTTCATTTAGTTTATCATTGAAAAGATAGTTCAGTATTCTGGATATAGTTATCAAATTAATGAAAGTTGTAAATCTGATTTCTTTGGGGAGTTGTGTTGGCTTTGAACCCAGGGACTAGTGATTTTGATATTATTATCCTTATTTTACCTAAAGCATATAACTTTTCATGGAGATCCTAAATAAGTAATATTAGTTACCAAAACAGATGCAGTATCTCTGTTTACTGTGTCAATGGGAAGAGTGTTATATTATTATTTCTAGCTATTTACTAATTTTTTCATCGGCATTAAAAATTAGAGGAGACTGTTTTGAATAAAGAGAGTGGGACCTTTAGAAATAGGGATGTTAAAGTGTGTTCAGGAATAGCTACTTGAGACATATCGTTATTATACAGCAACATAGCTGTCTTTGGAGCAGGCAGCAACCCCAGGATCCTCAGATTACACCAGACAGTTCAGACTGAAATTTAATAAAAGCACATAGAGGGGCTGGAGAGATGGCTTAACAGTTAAGGTGTTTGCCTGTGAGGCCTAAGGACCCAGGTTCGATTCCCCAATACCCACATATGTCAGATGCACAAGGTAGTGTATATACCTGGAGTTCGTTTGCAGTGGCTAGAGGTCTGACATTCCCATTCATTCTCTCTCTTTCTCTCTCAAAATAAATAAATAAACAAACAAACAAACAGAGAATGGGAGTGTGACTGTTGTAAACTGAGGCTTAATAAAGGAAGCTATTTTGCCTGTTTTAAAGTTGTTACAAGATAAGCAGCCTCATCTGTATCTCAACAAACACAATCCTTGATTTTTTTTTTTTTTCCATTAGAGTTCTCTCTGGGAAAAAAATGTGGGGAAAAGTGACCTGAAAAGTTAATGGCGAAGGAGAGTCATGCACATGTGAACTAAAAGGAGGCATTCTGCACAATAGTCCCCACTGGTGTTTGCTTTAAGTGTCGTATGCCTATTTAAATTCTTAATAAGCGCTGTTAATGGTAATTTTATTGAAGAGGTGCTTGAATTTGATATTAACTCCATTGTCATATCTCTGTACTGGGAACAATGATCTACGCAGTTCTATCAGTTTATTCCCTTCATCTTTGATCAGGAAATAACTACTTTTTCTCATTTGGAGTGTGCAGTTGTGAGTGGTGTTTATGTGTGTGTGTTCATATGTGTGTGGATTCATTATGTGTGGTGCACATGTGTGTGTATTCATGTGTGTGAGTGTGTGTGTGTGTTAGAGGATGACATTGGGTGCCTTCCTTTATTGTTTTCCTCTTTAGTTTTCCCAAGGTAAGGTCCCTTGGTGAACACAGAGTTTGCCTTTTCATACTCTTGTGAGCCAGCAAGTCACAAGAATCCCCTCTGTCTGCCTCCAGAGTTCTGAGATTAAAGGAAAACCATCCTGGCAGACATTTAAATGGATTCTGGGGATCTGAACTCTGGTCTCTGGTCCCCATGCTTGTCCTCCTAGTACTTTATCTTTCCAGCCATTTCACCAGTCCCATATTAATAAATTTTCATGCACACATATGAAAACATCCAAGAAACAGTTAATTTTTTTTCAACGTAATAGGCTGTTTGATTTAAGAATGCAAGGGTGCATCTTGTTTAGGTATTGGATATTCAGAGATTCTCAAGTTAATATAAATTGCCTTTCAGAAGTATGTATGGGAAATACTCATTTTAATTTGGAAGACACACTGAGAAATGAAGTAATTTTTAAGGTAATTTTCTTAGTGAATATTTTACTGATAGTTAGCATTTATTTACCACCCAGATGTCATAATTGAAATGAGTATTTATTGGAGACTTTTTAATTAGAAATAATGTCTTCTATAGTTGAAGTGATCAATCATTTTATTCATCTATTGGCCTGCGTGGTCCCTGTGAAAGATGATCCCCTGGACAGCTTTTCACTGCCTTAACTGAATGTTTTGTCTTTTAAACCAAACACAATTTGTCCTAGATTTCAGTGTATCTACAAAAGCCCTACATCATCAATGAGATACAAATATAATCAAAATATTAACCTGTGCCCTGGAAATAAACCTGTAATTCTTTTCATTATAGCTGAAGCACTTTATAAATTAATAGAAAAAATATCTTCTCTGGCTACATACTGCTAAATGTAAATTGGCTTGGAAAGGAATCATCGAATCTTGTCAAATTTATGAGCTTGAGTGCAGCAGCCTAGCGGATGAGACGCCTGAGCAGGTGTGACAGACATGCCGTTCAGAAGGACACACTGAATGCAGTCAGTTCTTTTCTATTTGTTTGCATTTAATTATGGCTTAAAAGGATTAGCACAGAGAATAAAATATACATGGACTAGCACTTCTGATTTATAAAAGTATAGCAGTTGCATTTCAATTTAGAGTACAACCTCTGTAGAGAAAATGTGATTGTGTACATGCAACTTGCATTAACCATATTGAATTCAAAAGAACATTTATTTCTATTTTTCATTCTTTTAGCCAAGCTATTTCATTCCTACTGAAATGTACATTTTCATATTGCTTGTACTTAGAACCCACAATCAATGAAACTGGAAACAAATATAAATAACTAAAACATGATATAAAATATAAAACCCTATTTTTTACTTTAGTCATCTCTCATTAAGGATGTATTTCTTAGTTCCCTTTAGATAATACAGAGTTAAGAAATTGTCTCTACCAGTAATACTCTGTGTGATTTTTGTTTCTTTTCAATGTACCACTTATCTGATCTGGTGATACCTGAATATGTTCAGGTGAATATTTTGGTATTACATATAACAGAAGCTGGGTTGCAGAATGGCTCTGTGGTTAAGGTGCTTGCCTGCAAAGCCTAAGGACCAGAGTTTGATTCCCCAGTAACCACGTAAAAGCCAAATGCACAAGGTGGTGCATGCATCTGGAATATCTGGTATTCATTTGCAGTGTCAGGATGGTATGCCCATTTTCTCTGTCTCTCTCTCAAGTAAACAACTAAATTAAAACATGTAGCAGGAAGTTTAGTGACAGAATTACATCACATAGTTATGAAAAGGACAACAAAGCCTAACTAGTACATTCATATCCAACATTTTCATTGAAATAATCTGTTCTGGTGAGGAGTCAGAGATAAATTGACTGACCATAAAAAACGGGATCTTTAAGGATCTTAAACAGAAAGATCCATGGAAGTGAGGACTGTCTGGCATGAGCACCTGCCATCTTGTGACAGTTCTTGGATGACAGGGCCTCTGTGTGATCATCAATGGAAGATGACCTCCTCAGATGCAGGATGGTTCTTCCTTTGAAAATAGCTCTCTCTGTCTCAATCTCTCTCTCTCTCTCTCTCTCAATAACTAGATCTATTTGCTTCCATCTTCTAATGAGCACTGGGACTAGACTGTTCTACATTCTTAGTTGATAGAACTTAGGCAATTTTTATAAAAATCAACAAATACCAGTGAATTGAGTTTGTAAGTTAAAACATTTCTTTTGTGAAACTTCTGTATTTGAAATGATGATGAAAAAATGAAATCATGAATATTTGAAAAGAGAGTTTAATTGTAGATCTTTTTCAAAAATGAAGATATTTTACGTCATATAATGCAGAGAGCATTTGTCTAATGGGGCCCTAGAATGTATTTGACACGTAACTTGAGTTGTTCAGTAACATGTTATAATAGTAGTAATAGACCTTGCTGGATAAGTGACCTTCGGGATCGGTCAGTGAGTTTTTTTGTTTTAATTTCCTTCTGAGGGTTACATTCATAGTTTTGTGAGGTCAGTGCAGTAGATACACGATTTATTCCCTAGTTTTCTTGCACAGAGCAGTCACTTTTTTATGTATGTGTGTGTTTTGTTTTTTGTTTTTCCAAGGGAGGGTCTCACTCTAATCCAGGCTGACCTGGAATTCACTATGTAGTCTCAGGGTGGCCTTGCGCTCATGGCGATCCTCCTACCTCTGCCTCTCAAGTGCTGGGACTAAAGGCGTGTGACACTATGCCTGGCTTCACTAATTTTTTATGATTAATCATGGAGCCTACTTGACTTTCCTCCTTGATATAGTTGAGCTCAATGCTGAGCTATTATGAATCCTGTTCATGGAAACTGTCTTACTTTGTGATGCAGTCACACAATCACTTTTATGATACTGTGAATGTTGTAAAGTTTTGTTGCTAATAATTGTGACAACAAAGATGTTGGTTTAATTAAATAAAGGCATTGCTCCACACTTCGGTGGTTCTGATTGTCCTTCTGTGATGCACCTCATCTGCACTCACTGATCATTAGCCTGTTCCACATTGTCTATAGTGAATGAGATTATATTAAATGTTCCCATAACTTCTTTCTCCTCCCTATCTTTCTTCTCTGATTTTTTTTTTTGTTGTTGTTGTTGTTGTTTACCAATGTAGTGTCTCACTCTATCCCAGGCTGACCTAGAATTCAATATATAGTCTCAGGCTGCCTCGAACTCATGGAGATCCTCCTACTTCTGTCTCCCAAGTACTGGGATTAAAGGTGTGCACCAACATGCCTGACTTCTTTCTTTTTTTGTGCAAAGGGATGTGCTTGGCACACATTAAAGAGCTAAGCTACACCTGTAGCCTAGCCTTGAAAATTTTAAGTATTTATATATTTATGAGAAAGTGAGAGAGAGAGAGAGAGAGAGAGGAGGCAGAGAAAATGCCACTGCAATCAAACTCCAGATGCATGTGCCACCTCGTGCTTCTGGCTGTACATGGGTACTGGGGAATTGAACCCAGGTCCTTTGGCTTTGCAGGGAATTACTTAACTTCTGAGCCATCTTTCTAGCCCTTAAACCAAAATAAAATTCTCATAGGTAACAATTATATTATACTATTTTCCTAATCTTAATATCAGTGTTTCCAGCTCCTCATTCATTGTAATATTGTTCTTATTTTTGTTTGTCAGGTTCTTTGTTTGTACTGGGAAGTTCTGAATTTCCAAAAGCTCAGACTTTGGGAAAACTATAAAACCAGGAGCTGTGATTGATTCCTACCTTAACAATTTCATGTGGCATAACAAATTAAAGGAATGCATTGGATACAGAAATTAAATTGTTAGATTCCTCCATTCCAGAGACCCCTGTGTTTGTTTTAAACTGGTATTCTTCAGTGGTGTGTATTCTGTTATGTAATTGGTCTGAATTTTTATATTTCAGTTGTGTGGCACACTGTCAAATGTTTACTCATCTTCAAATTATCAGCCCATAATAGACTGTTTGTTAGTTAACAATTTACTAAATGTTGATTTAATTTCCTGATAAATGTGTAGTGTCCAAGATATTTAGCTCTTGTTTCAAGTCGTTTGCAAAGGAATAACTTTAAATGTCAGATAATTTAAATTTTAGCATAGTGATTTTTTTTTCATCTACCGATCCACCTCTGTCACTGGTAAAGTCTTAATATTTATGTCAATAATTCTTTAGCTAGTTTCCAGTGCTTCGTAATCAATTATTAATATTCGAAGTTTGTAATGGTTATTTTTTCCGGGGTTGATTAATATGTGTTGGCTTTCTTGGTTGTTTTAGGGGAGTTCTTTGCTTTTTGGCCTTTTCATGACCCCTGAGTGGTGGTATACTTCACGGTTTGTCTTTCCACTTTGAGAAGTTCACTGTAACTGAACAATAGCATGCTTGGTTTGTACATACTGACTTTATGTTGACCATCATATTAGTATATTTTTTCTCATGAACTTCAGGCTTATGTGGCTGCTTCCTTTTTTTTTTTTTAATCTCAATCTACTATATCTTTAGAAAAAGTTTTTTCTTCCACATCTTTATGCTTCCATTTGCTCCAGATAATTTGACTCTAGAATATGTTCCGAATTGACCTACAGTTTTCTTTTCTAATCCCTTATATTTAAATTATTATTATTATTTTTTTACTTTTTACTGACAGTTTTCAAAGATGAGCATAATGCAATTTGATCATCATCTGGACCTACTTAAAATTTTATAATTTCTCTGTTTTCTACTTAATGAAATCTCTGACTCCATCTCCTTGACAGGAATATATACTTCTGGGCAGAAAATAGATCTGTTTTTGGGTTTGCGATTTTTCAAGTTCTTATATCAATGCCTTAGAAGATGTTTTCTGAGTAAACAGATTGATTGCGTCATCCTGAAAGATCTTTTTTCCCTTATCTCTGGTTCGTTATACTATCACAGTGAAGTTTGCAATGGTCAAGGTGGAAGGACCATTTGCAAGTCCTGCATTAATTGATCCTAGTATCATTTACAGTGTATCAGGTGGCCTTTGTGCTTAACTCTTTCTAGAACTTCATCCTTAGTAAGTTGATGACATAGATTGTGTATTTGTCCCTTTAACTCAAGCTGTGTGATATCTGATTATGAAGTTATGTCCATGGAAACAGTGACAAAAATGAAACCATTTTGTTTAAAACCATTCTGTTTTAATATTTTTTTTATTCAGAATAAATAATGGATGTGGCGCATGCTTCCTTCTTTTATTTTCAGTGCAAGCTGGGTGATCTCCATGAGTCATGCTGTTTCAGAACACTTCTCAATTCAAGATGCAGTGATTTAGAAACAAGAAGAGGTCTTTATGCAACTGTATCGGGTGGATTTTTAGCTTTTTATTCATTGAATTATTTCAAAATTAGTCAAGGTTCTTAAGAAATGTGGGGAGGCGGCTGTTGAGTTTTTCATTAGAGCTTCACTTCAAATCATATTCACAGCCTGACTTCACTGGTGAAACTTGAAAAAATGAAGCGTTGTAAAACTGAAGAGGAACAGAAATTTCAAACAGAAGTGGACTTTGCACTTGTTTGAATTTAAATTTATAAAACAAAACTGATTCATATGCTAGGAAAATATTACTCAAGTCTTACTAGAGGATGTTCTCAGATCATTATTCTATTATTGTTAGACATTGTTAAAGTGAAATCAAAGCAATGCATATTTTAAAATGTCAAAACAATCTTGCCAGGATCTATGTCTTGACAACAATTTATTCGTACAACATCTTTTAATATTCAATATATTTTGATGAGTTTTTATGTGATGTGGACATTGAAATTTGATATTTTTAAGGCAAATTGAACTCAAGGCAAAATTTATTGTGGAAGACAGTTTTTAAAATTAATAAGGATTTATTATCACTGTCATTCGTTTCAGTTTTTTTTTTTTTTTTTACATGACAGAAGAATTCATCATTTCTACAAAGGAGTTCATGATTACTATAAATAAAAAAAAAAACACAATAGCAGATTTAGTGAAGGAAAAGTAATATTCTTTTTTTTTATCCATGGCTTCATTCTCAATACCCCCGGGTACGGATAGGCTCATTTTCAATGTCTCAACCTTTCAACATGCATATGATTTTTGATGAATCCATAGATCCCTATGATAAGTGTGAGAATGCAAAGGTTAGGATAGCTTTCTAAGGACTTCTAAGACTGAGCGAGTGATTTTATCTGCATTCTCTTTTCATATATATATATATATATATATATATATATATATATATATATATTCATATATATATATTTGGTTTTCGAGGAATTCTCAGAGTGGCCTCGAACTCATGGCGATCCTCCTACCTCTGCCTCCCGAGTGCTGGGATTAAAGGCGCGCCACCACACCCGGCTCTCTTTTCATATTTTTATCTTATCTTTTAAAATGTGCATAACATTTGATTATCACCATTTCCTAAATGTTAGGTCTCCTGTGTTGCCCCATCACCAGAACCGTGTAATTGGCTGTTTGTCTTGCTTTACTCGGATCCCTTGGTAATCCATTCTATGCCCCTAACAGCCAGGGCTGGAAACCTAATCTCATTTCCTCTCTGTTTCCGAGTTTGACAAGACTCCTTAGTTACTTTGACAAGTTTAAGTTACCAGAGGAATATTTGTCTTCACTGTGGCTGTTTCATTTTTATTTGTTACGCATAGTAACCACTTATTAGGGATGCCTTTTAAAAATATTTTATTTTTATTTATTTATCTGAGAGAGAGAGAGAGAGAATGGGCACTCAAGGGCCTCCAGCTGCTGCAAATAAACTCCAGATATGTGCACTCCCTTGTGCATCTGGCTTATGTGGGCCCTGGGGAATTGAACCTGGGTCCTTTGGCTTTGTAAGCAAATCCCATAACCACTAAGCCATCTCTCCAGCCGCAGGGGTGCCTCTTTAATGATGATTATACAGTTTTACCTATCACATTTTTTTAAATGACTACATTGAATATTAGTAGGTACTATTCCCAATTCAAATTTAATCCCCTTTAAACATTAGGCCACATAATATTTATTTCCATATTTATATAATAATGTAAATACCATCAGTTTTCATATTATAGACTTCCTTTAGCAGGCTCTTCCAATGGGTCGATAAATTGTAGTGTTAAACATGTTTATTATTTGGCTGGAGAAATGGCTTAGCGGTTAAGGTGTTTGCCTGCCAAGCCACAGGATCCTGGTTCGATTCTCCAGGACCCATGTAAGCCAGATGCAAAAGGGGCACATGCATCTGGAGTTCGTTTGCAGTGGCTAGAGGCCCTGGGGTGCCCATTCTCTCTGTGTCTGCCTCTCTTCTCTCTCTCTCCTTACAAATAAATAAAAAAATATTTAAAAAAACATGTTTATTATCAGGTCATGTACTGTAAAATATTTTAAGTGTATTATTCATTCACTTATTAAGAGATTATATATTGTTCTTCATATAGCTTAAGGAAGTATCTTTTCTGTGTCAGAATTAAAACATCAATGAATATAAGCAAAAAAAAAAATTCCTAACCTTCTGGTTGTTGTAATAGTTACATATATAAAATGACATTAATACCTGTACAACCATGAGTACGAATTTATGTCCCCTGTACAATTTTTTCATTCTGTGACTCTCTCCACTTTAACATAAGAACATAGAGATTGTTAAGTGTTTATGTGTATGTATTTTCTTGTACATCTTTAGGTAATTCTATCTAAAATTGCATTCTCAAGGCTTTCATAAATATTGATGATTTTATGT
The DNA here is from genome assembly GCA_036365145.1 of Orientallactaga sibirica. NCBI lineage: Eukaryota > Metazoa > Chordata > Mammalia > Rodentia > Dipodidae > Orientallactaga > Orientallactaga sibirica. The sequence continues at coordinate 9,141,059 of JAEOAD010000040.1, read as the reverse complement.
ATTATTTTACTTCTTGCATGTTTATGACTAGAAGTTATGTGTTTAAGTTATTTTCTAAGATATATAACAATTGTTTTCTATTGGATCAATGCAGAATAAGGATAAGGAAGATTCTTATTTTATAAACCATGCTCACTAGGTAGTGCAAGCATCTGGAGTTCAATTATAGTGTCTGAGTCCCTGGTGTGCCAATTCTTTCTCTGTCTCTCTCCCTCTCTCTCTAAAAATAGATTTTAAACAGAATAAGAGATAGTAGCATTGAGCAAAGTTCATCTCAAGTTATGAGGAGGTATTGCATAATACCCATTGTACAGTTAATACATCATCTGCTTATCATGTATGTATGTATGTAAATTTATGTTTAAAAAAAGATGGAGATGACAACAGATATTCATTTTGCTTCCCCTAAAATGTTTAAATACTTTTAAATTTTAATTACCTTTATGGAAGTGCAGTCATAAATATGTAGATTGATAGACTGACAGAAAGATTATCCTCCTTCCTTAAAAATAGAAGCTATGGTCAGTATTTTTTTTTTTCATGTGGATGACTCATTCTATTTCTTGTGTATTTGCTCTCTTATTAAGCTTATGAACAGTTATTGTCACTTTGTTTTCTGTCTTAGTATAGTAACAGAAGTTTGAGTGGCAGTTTCTCCTGGCAAGGACCTCACATGACTAGTAGGGAAAGGTCTTGTTTGAGGTGCAGCAGATTTTTGTGTCCATGCATAGCTGTGGAAACATGTGACATGTTCCTGAAGAGATGATTTACAGAGAGCACTGCAGCCTCGTAGGAGAGCAAGGCAGTTCTAGAGTTCACAAGAAGAAATAAGTACTTGCAGATACACAAAACATTGGAAGGTACTCAGAGCAGGCGATAGAACACATCTATACATTACGGGGAACTTAAGTGAAAGTTTGTCATTAGAACATCTTCCCACAAATGTTCAGGTGAGTTTGTAAAAATCTTAATGCAGAGATTTTAAGGGAGAAAGTAGACATCACATATGAACTACCAAGTATAATTTAGAGGTATACTTTTATACAGAGATTGTTAGAATAACCCTTTAAATAGGTAGTTCTTGACATTAAAAGGAGAGGTCCAGGGCTGGAGAGGTGGCTTAGCAGTTAAGGCGCCTGCCTGCTAAGGCTAAGAAGGCCGGTTCCAATCTCCAGGTACCACATTTAGCCAGATGCAAAGTATCACAAGGACGCAATTTGCCCACAAATGGGCGCACACATCTGGAATTCGTTCACAGCGTCTGAGAGTCTGCTGGCGTGCCCATTCTCTCTCTCTCTCTCTGTCTCTCTCTCTCTCCCTCTTTCTCTGTTTCACTTAAAAAAAAAAAAAAAAAAAGAGGTCCAGGTGAAGATAAATGTTTGATATTGATCATCATATTGGATGTAAACAAAAACTCAGATTGCCTGAACTATGAAAATAATAGATATCTCACATTTATTTTCTGTTTTGTTCCCAATGCATAGGTATCTAAAACTCCTCACATGCACTGGAATAAATCATGTTGATATGAATTTAAAAATAGAAAAATAAAAGATTAATTTTATAAAGCTTCAATATATGTGAATTTACAAAAAAATCTTACTAAAGGTTTTTTTTTTAAGTAATGGCCAATATAGCATTTAACCAAAACTAAAAATATGTCACTGAGATTCAATTTATTTTAGAGACTTAAAGTAAACACTGGGCATTGTGGCATATACCAGCAACCCCAGTAGTCTGACAGTAGGAGAATCAGAATGTCAAGGTCAGCTTCAGTTGCAAAGAAAGTGTGTGTGTGTGTGACAGAGAGAGAGAGAGAGAGAGAGGAAGAGAGAATGGGGTAGAGACAGAGGTAAAGATAGAGAAATAAAGGAAGGAAAGAGGGAGGAAGAAGAAAAGGTATTCTCCATATCAAATAAATGCAATAACATGAATGCCCAAAACATCATGATACATAGATTATCAGTTAAACTTGAAAACATCTTAAAATATGCTTTTCCCTTTTTTGATTTCCGATTTGACTCCCTATTCTCATTAATGCACTATATTGTTGCTGCAAGTGAGAGAGACCAGTTGTGCATTTTTGGATTCTCCTTCTTTTCTTCTTACTCCTTTCATCTCTCACTCACAATAACTTCTCTACATGTCCCATAATGCTAAGTTTCATGTGTGTGTTTTCTTACTGCTTCTGCCCCGGGGATTTACATTGAAGTTGTAACCTTGTAAGTGTGGTATTTTCTTCATCAGTTACATTCTCATGGCTGGGACAAAACACCGGGTCTGAATCGGCTCATAGGAGGAAAAGATTTATTTCAGGAAGACAGTTTGGAGGACAAGCCACATCATGGCAGAGAAAAATATGGTGGCCAAGTCACAGCTTGATGAAGGTGCAGTAGAGAGAGGGTCAGGGAGAGGCAGATGGTGCTACTGACTCAGGAACCCCAAGCTCCATTTCCAGCGGGCATCTCTAGTGTGCTCCACTTCCCCATGGCTCCCCCAGCTGCAGACTAAGTAGTGAACCTAATCTCAGACACTGGATGCTTTGGGAGACATTTTGTATGCACATCACCACCATTTTCACTGACGTTCCCTTTGCAAACTACATACTGGCCTCATACTCTTCTTTGTACAATGTTACTTTCATCTTGCCACTTCCAAAAAAAAAAAAAAAAAAAAAAACTCAATTCTTTCCACTTATATCATATATATAGATCGAACCCCGGAGGCCAGATACTGCTCAGAAAATCTCTCTGCCCAGACTTGTGCTTCACAAAGCCCACCTCGAGCAGGCTTGCTCCTTGCTTAACTCCTGCTCATCTCTCTGCCTCAAGTTATCATTTTCTTCCCTGCCTTCCCCTGATGAAGGGTACCTTCACTTCACTGCCCAAGTCAAAGCTTGTTCTCCTTCTCTACATGTTAGTGGCACTTTTCTCCAAATGTTTGACATAATTCAGCTTAATTCAAAGTGAATTGTTAGCATTTTAAACAGATTTTTATTAGTAGCTTCCTTTGTAATAGGTGCCTTGGTTTTCCTGCCTACTAAGAAATGGCCAGTGGGTCTCAAAGCTTATTTTGGGCTTCTTGCAATACTTGGTACCTAACATTATATTTCTCATGTTATGCAGTCCACATGTAAGAGGTTCTCTGCCTTTGACTATGTCTACAATTTCAGATGATCGGAAACAATGTTATTTGAATTGGGGAATGGATGGATGGATTAATCAATGAATGAATACATTCATTTACCAAAAGCATGCCACAAAAATATTGGAGGATGGTACCTAAAGATGTTTACTCTTACAGTATTAAGTTGAAGGAGATAGAAACTCTCAAGGAAGATTCTAAGCTAAAGATATTACAATACATAGCAAAATCAAGGAACTCATACAACATCATTGTGTTTTAATATTCTTTAAATTAAAACTTCCTGATTTGGGGCACATGTCATAAAGCTACCTTTTCTGTGAATCTACCTGAAAGGAATTAAATCTCAGGTTATTAAACTTAGGCATTACTAAAATAATAAAATAGACCTTAGGGGTTTGATAGACAGTATTTGATAAGAAAAGCTAACTCTCCACAGATTCTTTTGTCAAGATTTTGTCTCCAGTAAAGCTTTAGAATGATTCCTTTATAAATCAGAGGTGACATTTTTCTTGCCAAGGAAACAGATATAAATATCATCTTGGCTGGATTTTTAAACAGCTTTCCTGTTTATTTTAAGAAGATGGCCCTTAGAAATATAAATTTCAGAAAAATATTTTTTCTTCCTCCTACACTCATCCAAAGTCACCATGCATTATTTGCATTTCAGTTTCTCTATAACATGTTCAGATATGGACACAGACACATAGAGAGTTCATATTTGTGTTTAACTCATATGTAATAGAAGTGTTATAATTTTAGGTAAATCTCATCAATGATATATGTGTATTTATTTAATATTCAATGTGTGGCTCTTAAATTTAGAATCTTTTTTTTTTTTCCCTTACACAGTTCTGTTTGAGAACTCTGACAAAGTTTAGAAATTCAAAGTAATTGGGCAATTCTTGTCATATAGTAGGTGATTCACTGGTACTATTTTTTAACTAGCATCTGTTGCCTACAGCAACTGCTCAGACGTATAGGCCATATCGATAAATGATTTCAAGCTTTTCCTGAGAGAATACTAAAGATGATTTTCTAAGTGGATAGCATCTACTGTAGCAGAAGTTGAGCTATTATATGAAACAGAAAAGAAATCAGAATGCCTATGGTGTAACAAAGATGAAATCAGGATGCCTATGGTGTAACAAAGATGCTGTTGTCCCATGATGTCAGCCCCTTTCCCCCGGTGCCATCTGCATTGTGTTACCCTGTCCCGATTTTCATGCTTCCCTGCCTTGTTCTTATATTTCCTGGTGGCTTTGCAAAGAATAGTGCTTATAATTACCACTACCAACCCGGCAGTAATTGTAGAATCATGGCCAACTGACTGCGATCCTAATATTTAGAAAGTCATCATTTAAGCATTATGCCATTCGACCCACATGACATTCAGGGACTTAAACGTATTTAACCAACATTGGCTGAGTTGGAAGTGTCTGAACCAATAGCCAAGCTTGTTTCTTTCTGTGTGTGCCATTATGGAGTGATGCCTATATGTGATATTTTTCTTCAGACTTTCTTTCCTTGTCAAAATGATCTGTTCTTTGTACAACAATTTTATTATTTTGTTTATAGTTTTAAATTGGCTTCTACAATCCTCTCTTTTCTAGCCTCCATCCAGTATCTCCAATACCTGGTCAATGTCTTTGCCTACATAGCCTCCGTGATTATCACTGTCTTCCTGCAAAGACTTACTCCATGTGTTTCTTGGTTTATGAGATAATTATCTTCTTTCTTATGTAGACTGCATCATACTGTTTTCTTGCCCTGGGGTTTTGTTACTCCTCCCGGGCAGGAATTGCATATGAGTGATTTCACTCATGTCTGTGGTTTCCCACGGCTTCATCTCTACACTAGCCATCCTATATGAAAATCACTCAGATAGGACTGCCAGTCCACATATTTTTCAGCTTCAAATTAGCCCTACACATTTCTCTTCCTTGTTGTGGCTGTTGAAGCTTCTGAGAAATTATTTTCTATAAACTATAAAGGTTATGTTTACATTTCAACATTCTTCATTATCTCCACCTCTTACAAAAAGAATTTCAGAACCCATACTTGTTTTCTTGGTAACCACTGTCCCTGATAGCGCATGCTCCCTGACTCCTGAGCATGAACTTTGTCAACATGCTTAACTGCTCATGTCCTTGTTGAGGTCCCTTTGTGTCTTCTTGCAATCCTTCCCTCTGAACTCTCTTCCTAAACGCTTTCCTTCATTCTGTGTAGATGGCTCCTTGGTGGAAGGTACTTTTCCCATAATTGAACAGTATGCCTCAATGAACATCCTTCTCCACTGTAGGTGTTCCATAAATACTGATTGTGTAAAATCTACTTTCTCCCTGTTCAAAGGCTTGGCTACTTAAATGTAGATAACATTGAATCCCTCCCTTTATATCAAGTACTATCTTTTGTTTGAACAGTTGACTCTAATTTTGAGCATTTTTGTTGAACATGCTTGATTTCTGATATCACCACTTTTTAAATATTTTATTTTTATTTTTATACGAGAGATCATGTGTGCAGAGACACACACACACACACACACACACACAGAGAGAGAGAGAGAGAGAGAGAGAGAGAGAGAGAGAGAGAGAGGGGCACTCCAGGCCCTCTAGCCACTGAAAATGATATCTAGGCACATGCCCCACCGTGTGCATCAAGCTTACATGGGTTCTAGGGAATTGAATCTTAGTCCTTTGATTTTACAGGAAAGTGACTTAACCACTAAGGCATCTTTCCAGCCCACCACTTTTAATTATATTATTTAAGATGATATTCATAAGAATTTTTTCTAAAACGTTTGATAGTTTGTATACTTTCTTACTACTGAGTGAAAATGAAAAATATTTTCAGATAAAATACTAATTTGAATTCTATGGCATATTTTTTAAAAATAGTTTATTTTTATTTATTTATTTGAGAAATAGAACAAGGCAGAGGGAGAGAGGGAGAAAGAAAGAATGGGCACACCAGGGCCTCCAGCTACTGCAAATGAACTCCAGATGCATGTGCCACTTTGTGCATCTGGCTTACATGAATCCTGGGGATTTGAACTGAGGTCCTTTGGCTTTGCAGGCAAGTGCCTTAAGCACTAAGCCATCTCTTCAGTCCCTCTACATCACTTTTTTTTTTTTAATCAAAGTTGATATATATTTTATAACACAGGTTGTTACTCAACTCAATAAAATGTATAAATTAAATTTATTTTAATTTGAGTTAAAGTTTATTGCATCTACCAGTTATATTGACCAGTGTGCCTAGAACTGTCCGAGCTAGTCATCTAGAAGATACCTTTCTTCCTTGTGCTTCAAACAGAACTATAACTTTCAATAAATGAACATGCTCCATTGATGCTATATATAATTTAAATACAAGTATTGGGGTTGTACATAGAAGACTCAGTTATTTCATATAGGCCAATTATATCAGAATTGCACCATGAAGCACAAAGCTGAGTTTTGAAAAATACAGAAAAGGCACTGCATGGTGTTAGGTTTTCTGTGGAATATTTACGGATGTGGTATAGTATGCTAAAGGAAGCATTGGGGTACAATGAAGGAAAGTGACTGTAGTTTAATCTTTTTGAGGGGATAAGGGAATGCATATATGCATATGTTCATGTGTGCATGCATGATCATGTGTGAAGTCACATACCTATGTTTGGGTGTAAGGGCATGCATTTCAGGAATCCCTGGAATCTCCCCTTGTCTCTGCCTCCACTGCATGGAGATTAAATATGCATGCTATCATACCCGACCAAAAGCAGTTTGTAGGAAGAATAGGTTTATTTTGGCTTACTGACTTGAAGGGGAAGTTCCATGGTGGGAGGAGAAAACAGTGGCATGAGCAGAGGCTGCTCATCACCTCCTGGCCAACATTGGGCGGACAATAGGAACAGGAAAATATGCCAAACACCTGCAAAGGAAGCTGGCTATAATACCCACAAGCCCGCCCCCAACAGTACACAGCCTCCGCCACCAGCAGGGAACCTGTGTATTCCGAATGCATAAGTTTATGGGGACACCTAATTCACACTGCACTTTATTGACTTAGCTCTAACTGTATAGGGAGGAAGAACTATCTTTACTAGGTCAAGTGTAGAGGTGATGTCATCATGTTAGGACACACTAGATAAGAGGTTGGAGATTAAGAAGAGACCATTGAGGTCATTTAGGATCCACTGCTGGCTGTCTAGGAGAGAAAAACATGCTCACATAGAAAATATGAGTATGAATAAACGATGGCAGACATGAGAAGTTGGGACGTGTCAGCTCTCCTTGGGGAGGGTCGAGAGATACTGGGCATGGTTGTCTTGAAAACTGTGGAAGAAAATGTCACAGATAAGAAAAAGTGAAAGGAAGAAAGGATTAGGAGAAGATGAGAGTATAAAGAATTTTTATTAATGACTTAATGTTTACTAATTGAGTTAACAGCCGTATAATCTGAACTTAAAACACAATACATTTTATTGATATGTACTTTAAAAATTATATATATATTTCTCCCTTTCAAAACTGGAAAGGGTATTTTTTTTTTCCAGAAAGAGAGAGGGAATATAAAGCATTCTTGTGTGACAGAGCATTTTTCAATTTGAATTCATTTCTGCCCTAATTTATGTTTAATAGAATGAATCTTAGGAACATAATATAGACTGTATAGCATCTTAAACAGAAGTTAAAAAGACTAAGATACAAAAGCATTTTGTTCTAAGTCAAATGCACTGTTTCTGACCCTCCTCTTGCCAAGTTCAGTTGGTTTCAGATGAATGAAGTCATGTAACTTTCTCAACTACAGGCCACTTAGTCTTTGTTTTATGCAACATGGTCTGCTTACCAGTCACTGAGTAATTTTCCAAATCCCATCACATATACACAGCTACTTTCTTCACAAAAATAGTTCTCTATTTGTTTTTAAATGTGAAATGCGATTTACAGGAACTCATGTTCTAAGGAATATTTCAGGTTGGGATATTTAATTTTACTTAAAAATAAAATCATGCTAATCCTTTAAAACAAGGGCAGCCTAGCCATTTTATCATAAAATTGTATTATTCAATGATGAACAATCCCACCCTGTGCTATGGGCTTTGTGGTTAATATCTTCACAAGGAAATCTTCACAAGTGTTCAAATAAAGTGAGCATGGAAAACAACCAACATCTTGTTCTTTTTCCAACATCTATTCTGGATTGAAATTTATAGTATTGATCATGTGTTATATGTGTTTTCAGGTGACTGTACTTTTTTCTTTATGGCAGATTCTGGCCTGAGGTCAATATGCACATAGATCAGTAACATTTTGTCTTCCCATACTTACTTTCTTCTTCACGGAAAGCTCACATTTAGATTTTTCAAAGGCAAAGAAGATTGGAAACAGGCAGTGTTTCATTGTTATTCCCTGACAGGGACAGTGGGTCCACGGACAAATTGCACTGTAAATTACGGGAGATTTATAACCTGGACTCATTAATTCACTATCACTAGGTCTCTGTGGTCTCATTTTGGAGTGGCTGTTGTTTTAACCTCCTTGCAAATGGGCTTGATTCTGATTTGGGAATCAATTTGGTAATAGATGGGAAAACAGTCACCACAATATGTTTAATATTTTGCAGTCCAGGCAAAGGGCCTCTATTTGCTCAAATTAAAAAAAAAAAAAAAAAAAAAAAGTGTTCCTTGTTTATAATATCCCAATTCCATTCTGTCCACTTAATGTCCTAACATTTATGTCGGGGCTGCCTGTCCATTTGTGAAAACACACTTCTTTACTTCTCCACTGCTTTATTTCATAGCTTAATACATTCGATTCTTTCAGACAATCAGCTTCTCATAATATCCGAGCCGTGTGGTGTGTCCAGCGGCTGTGGATGCTCTTGACAGTGACAGGACTTGAACTCCCGTTCTCCTATCCTCGATGGGTGCTTTGTTGGATTTCCTTACAGACACCCCAGCACAGCTTCCCCCATGATTCGATTACCCATCTCTGACTACAGTTCTCTTAGCCTTGGACTACTTTTTGGTCTGGAGAGAAGCATACCTTAGGATCTTCTTAAAGCCTTTGATAAACCCAAACATTTCTCAGTGGTTGTAGAATTCTTGCTTTCTCGAAGATTTTGCGTCTTCATAGAGCCTCCTTCACAAGTTATGTTGTCTGTATTTTTCCTTTTCCTTAATGATGATGGACGTTTCACCATGTAGCCGCTCATCTTAAACTTCCTACGTAGCCTACGCTGACCTCAAATTCACTGTGCAGCCCAGGCTGACAAACTAAATCTGTCCACGTCATTGTCCCCCAGTGCTGTGATTACAGGTGTGTTTCTTTCTTTTTTCTTTCTTTTTTGAAGCTGAAATATTGTGATTTCTTGCTGTAAAATCTTTTCTTTTTTATATAATTTTGTAAACATTATTTTAATGAATTTCATCGTTAAAGAAGATTATACTACGGAAACTAGTTTCAGTCTCTTGAATCAATACAGTGTTGTGGCGACTTCGGTAGACACTGTGTATTTATATTATATCGTTCACAGAAAGGTCCAGGGAGGTTGCTTTTAACATCTTCATTTGGAGATAAGGAAACTGATGATGAGGGGGAAGGCAGATGTGCAAGGATGTGACTTGAGCTTGCCTGCTGCAAACGCTGATGCTCATCTTTGAGTGATGCTCATGGGTGATGGACCTGCCCTGTCTGGAGGAATTGCAGGGAGCTGTGGTACTTAAGCAAGCTTACCATGGTGCTATCTGTTTAATGGCCTCCCTGCTTCACTGTAACTTCTTACATGTGGACATTCTTTTTTTTTTGGGGGGGGGGAGAGACACAGAGAGAGACAGAGAGAGAGAGAGAGGAAGACAGATAGAGATGGGCACGCCAGCATCCTCTCAACTGCTGCGAATGAAATCCAGATGTGTGCGCCCCCTTGTGGTCATGTGAGGCATTGCGCCCTTGCGTCACTTTGCATCTGGCTAAACGTGGGACCTGGAGATTGGAACCGCTGGAGATTGGAACCAGCGTTCTTAGGCTTAGGAGGCAGGTGCCTTAATCACTAAGCCATCTCTCCAGCCCTATGTGTGGACATTCTTACAGCGGTTCTCAGAGAGCTTTTCTTTGAACATTTGCTCAAGGTCTTATTTCTTTGCCACACAAAGTGTGAGTGTAAGTGAGTGTAAGGGAGGGCTCTGCAATGGATGTCTGTGTGGGGCTCTTGACTCCTGTGTTGTCCCCTCTCTTTTATTTATGTATGGGGAAAAGTAATAAATCGGTGAGGTTCTAAAGTGTACAAGCAGGAGCGGCAATGCACGACCCCTTCATTCACATTGCAGACCTGTCTGATCCACTTTTCGCCTTCCTTGGTCTACTAGTCCACTGTTTTATTCTGGTTCCAGGCCAGCTAATCTCATTGGAAAATTCCTTTCTGTGTAAAGGTAATAAGAAAAGTAATGTCTCATTTCTGTAGAGTCTTATTTTTATACAAGTGGACAAGCTCTTGGGAGGCATGTGTGTGTGTGTGTGTGTGTGTGTGTGTGTGTGTGTGTACATGTGGACAGATACATTCAGTATTCCTGACCTAATAACTCAGATAGAATCTACAAAGAAGGTGAACTAGCACGATTGGTGGGCAATCTTCTTGAAGAAACCTTATCGGGTTATACTTGCATGAAAGATGCTAATGGGGTGACTGACCGTCTTCTTCCGGGGAAAGGCCTCAGAGCTGGAGAGGATGGTGCAGAATGCCCAGCTGCCGTGCGGGGGCCTTGCTGTAGCAAAGGACATGGAGGTAGGCAGAAGACTGTGGATGCATACCTAGCACATGTGCCAAAATGTTTGTTTTGGAGTCCATTCCCTTTTCCGTTGTTTTTCTCCTTACCACAGAAGAGTAACAATAAGACCACCATAAAAGTTAAGAGGCCGGGCTGGAGAGATGGGTTAATGGTTAAGGCACTTGCCTTCAAAGGCAAAGGAGCCAGCTTTGATTCGACAGGGCCCATGCAAGCCGACTCACAAAGTGGCACATGCATGTGGAGTTCGCTTGCAGTGGCTAAGAGGCCCTGACACACCCCTTCTCCCTCTCTCTTTTTCCTTCTCTCTGCCTCTTTCTCATAAATAAATAATTATAAATATCTATCTATATCTATCTATATCTATCTATATCTATCTATCTATATCTATCTATCTATCTATCTATCTATCTATCTATCTATCTAGTTGAGAATCCAGTCTGTGTGGTTTTCTGCTTGGGCAAGTTACCTGGGATTCCTACATAGTTACCTAGTCCTTACTTGTTGGCATTCTGTTGCTCCAAGTTAAGACAGAGAAAAAATAATAATCTATTATTATGTATCAGATAGGAATTTTCTAGGTAAGATTGTCCTAAATGAATTACTACAAAATACCCTTAATGTAGTAAATTAGCAGTTGAATTCTGGAATGGGTAATTGTGATGGTTAGCTGTCAACGTGATTAGATGAAGTGATGCATAGGAGATTAGTGACACAGCTCTGGGCATGGCTAAGATGGCATCTCCAGAGACTAGACCGTGAGGGCTCTGACACAGTGAATGGTTTAATGCCTAGATCGATCCGCAATGTGTTGACATTATTGGGAGGTGGGGAAAGGTGGGGGGGTGGAGCCTAGACGGAGGAAGTTAGTCAATGGAGGCATGTTCCTGAAAGCTATGCCATGTGCATGCCTCTTTCTATATTCCCCTTTTCTCTGCCAAGAATTCAAGAAGAACTTTTAGCACATCCCATGGCCATGGTGTCCTCTCAGGTGCAAACTGACTATAGGCAATCCCTAATACCATCATTTTAAGTAAATAACCTAATAGTTTCTTTAAATTATTCTGTCAGGTATTTGATGAAAATGACACAGAAGAACTAACTCAGGTCCCCGATGCCAATCATCTGCTTGGACTAATGGTAACTTCCTGTTGTATCAGATATTAGTGAGCTCTGTGGTATCATAGGGTCTCGCCTTTTAGTGACACTTATTAGGCATATCTCTTCATTTTGTCATGTGATTTTTATATTTTATTATTTATATTTTATATGATATTTTATTTGTTTATTTATTTATTTATTTGAGAGAGAAAGAGGTAGAAAGAGAGGAAGAAGGAGAGAGAGAGAGAGAGAGAGAGAGAGAATGGGAGCGCCGGGGCCTCCAGCCACTGCAAACGAAATCCAGATGCATGCGTCCCCTTGTGCATCTGGCTTATGTGGGTCTTGGGGAATCAAAACTGGGTCCTTTGGCATTGCAGGCAAATGCCTTAACCACTAAGCCATCTTCTCCAGCCCTGATGTGCTTTTTTATGTAGATATTTCTTTAATTCACATTTTCTCAGTTATACCTTTGTACATTGTATTCTATATTACAATGTTGTCTTTCAATGTGCACATGTAATCTTGTACTGATCATGCTTATTAGAACCAATTTTGTCATATATTTCTGTCTTAGTAATCTATGGATTCTCAAAGTGGGAGTTTTGCCGGGCACATGCCCTTAATCCCAGCACTGGGGAGGCAGAGGAAGGAGGATCGCTGTGAGTTCAAGGCCACCCTGAGACTAGGTAGTGAATTCCAGGTCAGCCTGAGCTAGAATGGGACCCTATGTCAGAAAACCAAAAAAAAAAAAAAAAAAAAAAAAGTCTTTAAAGTGGAAGCTTTAGAGTAGGTTTCTTGAGTCAGTTATCATAATGTGAAATTTAAGTAAGACCCTGTGACGCAATTCAATATAAATTGCAGCTATTTTGGAATCAGAGACAGGAGGATTGTATGTTCAAGTCCTAAATGAGATTCAGAGGTAACCTTGGCAATCTTGGACAATTCAGTGAAATAAAAATGTAGAAAGAACGGGAGGTATGGAGATATATAGCTGTAGCTCAGTGGTTAGAGAGCTTGCCCGTCATCCACAAGCCCTTAGCTTCAGTCTGCAGTAACACAAAAATCTCCAATTCATAGTTGTGTTAGAGATTTGCTATTAGCCCTGTCTCCTTTTCCTTTTCTTTTTACCTTTCCCCTCCCACTGTCCTCTCCTGCCTTCTCCTGTCCTCTCCTGTCCTTTCTTCTCCTCCCCTCCCCTCCTCTCCTTTTGTCTCCATTTCCTTGCAGTCTCCCTCCTTTGTTCCATTTCCCATCTTCTCTCCCTCTGTTTATTTCAAATTTAAGTGTGCACAGGAAGTACCATACTATAACTTACATAGTACAAATTTTTCCTAGTCCTTCAAAATTCTTCTGTCTTTAAATGTTTTATCTTTTATATGAATGTGTTTCTTATACAATGCCATTCTAAAGTATATAGTTTAGACTTACAATCTAAAAGCATATATCTGTTAATTGGCATATTGAGTAAACTTAGGGTAACTGATGTTTTCCTTTAAAACGTTAGTGTTGGTGACTCATTTCTAATTGTCTTGTTTGCTTCTGATTTCCTCCAATGGTGGTCTTCATATGGCAAAGGGAGTGTGAAATTTTACTCTAAATATTTTGTGCACAATAGCCTTAAACTTTCCAATTATCTTGAATTATGCTAATGCCCATTTGAGAACCACATGAGTATATTATTAAAATTTTAAAGAACAGGACTGTATTAAATTGACTGTATAAAAAGGAATGGTGAATATGAAAACAGACCTTGAGCACTCAATAATATTGAAATACTAAATATCTAAGTTGTGCAGTTATCCTATTAGCCTTGGGTATGATTACTCCAAATGCAAATTTTAGGTATAAATATTTTTAAAAAATTGTCAGTAATCATATATTGAGTGTACATTTTGTGCTGACCATTTTAACTTATATTTTAATACTTTTAAATTTATTTTTATTTTATTTATTTATTAGAGAGAGAGAGGGAGGGAGGGAGGGAGGGAGGGAGGGAGGGAGGAGGGAAGGAAGGAGGGAGGGGTTGTAGAGCCAGTTCAAATGAACTCTCGATGCATGTTGTACATCTGGCTTACGTGGGCCTCCAGCCCGGGTTTATAGGCAAATGTGAACTTTGTGTCATGCATCCACAGACATTCCTCATTGTACATTAACTGGAATCCTTCCCCATGTGGGTCATGGAGAATCTTGGAACTGATAAAAAGGATCTGCTTTGGCTTTATGCTGCTCCAGTGTGGACTGGCCAAATGTGCTTAATCAGGCCTCCAGCCTCATGCACTGAGCAGCCATCTCTACAGCCTGCTCTGGATTCTAAATCCAATAAATCCCCTTTACTTATTCATTCTGTCCATTCTGTTCCTCTAGAGAACCCTGACTAATACAACAGCCCTCTATTCTAATGCTTTACTTATAGAAATATCTGGATACAAGCATACTGCAAGTATTCGAACTGAAAAGATATTCCAGTAACAGAATATAGGATATATAAAAGGTTATTTAAATGATAAAGTAGATTGCTCAGCTATTTAGAAATAGTGTGTAGTGTTTCATGCTGTGTCTTGAGGTGATTTGTTGAATATTTCTATGACGATGTGCTGTTCTTCACTCCCGCCACATGCACGATGAATTATAGGTGGTTTAAAGACCTAAGTGTAAAAGATGTAACATTTTAGATGGAAAAATGGGCCAAATATAACTTATCAGCGAATGGTGAAGGAATTTATGAGCCTGTGGGTAATGAAAAATATCACCAAGGCTATGCAGCCACTGTGTTGAATGTTAATAGATTCAACAACGTCTGGATTGATAAGCAGGCCGGTTCACTAGAAGGTAAATAGAGAGTTCATTTACCTAACATGTACAAAAAAAATTCTCAAAGCCGTCAGGATACATAGCAGCAAGGTAGGAATTTTCTTGTATAAATGGAAGTTCAAACATTGACCTTAAAGTCTTTGCCTCAGGGTTCTGAAATGTAAGAAAGGACAGGCGATAGAGCGAGGGTTACATGGTACCTTGTGCAAGTTCAAAGGTAATCGTACAGGGGCCCGTCTCTTTATGTTCATGTGTTTATAACATTTGGAGACTGTGGTATGTTCCCCGTCTGTACACCCCTGCAACTGGTGAGCTGTCCTTAGTTATCTGTCTTGAGTGGAATAAGGAGAGAGGTCAGTCTCCCCGAAGGCATTCATTCAACAAAGCAGACTTAGAAAACAGGCAACACCAGCCAGGGCTTTTCCTACAACAGACTAAAATTATTGGGTTCTGAAAAGCAGTTTTGCTTCAGTCTCTTTTCAAAGCCCTTGTCTTCTACTGACATAGCACATGTAACCTGTTGTGATGGACAATGTTTTTAATGTCCACTTCCCTTCCATAAGTCTGATTCCCCTGGGGCAGCACTGGTGTGTGCACAGCTGAATTGTTGTGCATAAACCCTACATGAGAAGTGGTGGATTACTCAAGGATATGCGTATGTTGTCTTGGGAACAACAAGATTACGATCCCAAGACCCTCTCATTTGACTTCTCTTTGGACCATCCAAAATGGCTATCATGTAGACCCCTTGGGGAGCAGGTGAGACTGTTCACACCCTCACATCCTTTTTTCTGCCCAGGACTCAGCTCGGCCTTACCTTCTGCACGGTTCTCTGTCCTGACTCCTAACTGGATCATTCCCGAATTCCCTCCAGCAAAGTGGTTCTCCAGCGGAGTCAGCTTCCCAGAGACTCTGACCCATGGTGCTAGTTATATTCGTGACCATGTTTCAGATCTTACAGATACTGTTTCAGCTCCAGTTGGTTTCTGAAATCAGAGGAGAAACTGGCCTTCTTTGTTGAATTTGTGGGGGTAATGTGTGAGAATCTTTTAAGTGTTCCTTGTGTCGTGTTGAAATCCTCGTTAGCATCTGGTCAACGATTAAAAGGGTTTTAAGGCGTAAAACACAGAAGTCTAATCCTCTGTTTGCTTCATTCTCACTCACATTGTTGGCATAGCTAAGTTGAATATGGCATGTCCACAATCTGTTAGGAAATTTGGAAGTTTGGGGACATGTGAAAATACTTTCTCTTAAAAACTAAGCAACCCAATTTGCAATATTTTTTTTCTTGAATGGCAATTATCTTTATATTAGTATGCTCTATACAAATCATATTTTCTTTAACCATTACTTCAATATCTGATTTTAGAAGGAAGAAATATATATATATATGCATGCTTCTATCTTGATTAGGTATCTTAGGTTATTAATTCTCAGATCTTTAATAAAGTGTTTTAAATCAGTAACTCTGATTTGATCTCAATAAAGAGCTCTTATGAAAATTACTTTTGCTATTTCAATTTGTTCTGAAAGAGAGTAGTATAGTTCTCTTTGAACTTTATATAGATCATTCTAGAATGACAGGTAGATGATATAGTCTTTTGACACTCTGTAGTGATGGATAATCCACTTTTGATACAGTTGTGTATGGAGGAATCTATGCAGATATAAAAGACCTGAAAATTCATACCTAAATTTATCAACTTAAAATGTCATTTGATCATAAAGGCAATTAAAATAAAATAAGATATGCTTGTGAAGGGGTAAATGTGCTACATGAGGCAGAGTTTAAACAAACCTGTAATTTGTAAGAATCACTTACAATGGGGAAACGAAGTGTGTGGTGAACAGTGGATGTATACCAGGCAGGTTGCAAATGCTGGCTCAAGAGGCAACTTTATGGGTGGCCTGGGGTTAGTCAGAGCCTCTTTGCAGCAGATTAGAAATACTTAAGTACACGCAGAACCCTCCCTCATGAGATACCTGGGCATGCTAAATAAAATAACATTTGTTTATTGCCAATCACTAAGGTAACCCTCTGTCTTGTAAGCTTACACAGGAGCTATTGTTTTTCCTCAACATTGAGTAGCATTAAGATTAAATTGCCTTCTAAAACTAGAGCTCATCTTAATTAATGGTCATGGAAAATTAGTTAAGAAAATTTGTTCAACTTTATGAATTCAGGTGTCAATGAGAGAAAGAAAAGAAATGCATCTTTAAGAAAATAATGCTATTTACTATAAAGTTTTGCTGGAGTTGTATTTATTCATAATTTTTTTTTTTTTTTTTTTTTTTTTTGAAACTCTGGTCCAGGCTGACCTGGAATTAACTATGTAGTCTCAGGGTGGCCTCGAACTCTCGTCCTTTCTGCCTCCCGAGTGCTGGGAATAAAGTTGTATTTTTTATTCATAATTTTTAAGAGTAATAGTCAAATGACTTATGATGTTGATATTTTGCATTTTAAATTTAGTTCAAAATATAGATTTATTTTTAAAAGAAAAGTGGGAGTCTGGGCATCTCTAGTTTCTTGAATTAGATGTACAAAGCATGATTTCAGGGCTCTGCAGTGAATGTGGTTTATAAACCTGGGAGGTAATGTGAGTAAACCATAAATTATAGCACTAAGCTGCTATAAGAGTATCTGATTTGCATATAGCCTGTATGGTACATGGATAACTTTTTGTTTTGGTAGGAGTATATGTATAAATATACTCATGGTTTTCTTCTCTCTCTATGTATAACTGCAACTAATAATAGTATATTTCCCTCTTTCTATACACACAAATATAATATACAAATACTTACATACTCTTGCATACTATACTCAGTGTATGATTTATGTATATTTTTCATCATAATTATTGCATGAAAATACTTTTATAATCACATGAAATAAACATTCATGCAAATATGTGATTGAACAAAATGGAAGGTCCTTTTTAATATATAATTCTTTGAATTTCTTTTATGAAAAGCTCACTGCCAGGAAAACATAAGCCCTATATTTATTGAAATCTTTCTTTGTTGTTAACAATGGTATGACAGATTAAAAGTTAGGGAATTTTTTTTTAGGGAGCCCATGGTATAATTTTTTTCTACAAGTTAAAATAAACAAAACAATAATGTAACAAAACTACTAGACTGTTTCATGATATGGAACTAAATTTCTAGTTGGCTTGCCTGTGTGTACCTAGATTTACTCACTTGAAGTTGAAAGGCTTCAGAGATGACTTGTTAACCACGTGACTTTTCAAGCAGAAAGGTGACTACAAGGAGGATGGAGGAGTTTTCAGGTCTGTTGGGAACAGCATCAAAACCATATTTTTAAAAATGACAAGGGAGTGTTAACCACAAGTTTGGAATATATTCAAAGTAGAGTTTTTAAAAGATGATGTATATAGAAAAGGACAATTGCAACTGGAAAAATAAAAATATGTGAAAGCTTAGGCATGTGTTAAAACTGGATTCTGAGTACAAGTTCTACACAATTTGTTTGTTTGTTTAACAAATTTATTGACAATAAATACTATGTCCTGACTTTGTAGAAGAGAGCAAAACAGAACTCAAGGAATGTTTATTCTCATGAAATATATGTATAATAAATTGTATTCTTATATTAATATTCTCTAATTGGGCAACTGTTTCTATTTTATTCTTAATTAATAAATATTTTAAGAATGGTGCCAGATATTATCTGAAGAAATACTTCTTTTTCCCTTATTAAGTTCTCTGAATTTTGTAGGTACTTCAGCATTAAACACAATGCACCTATGATCAGTAAAGAGAAGATACATGCTTTTTTTAATTAAAATAATCCTTCCATAGGTATTAGTCATTAAATATGTTTGTTTTCTTGGTCTCCTAATACTGATCTTTAATTCTCACGTTTATAATGAGTAAACAAACTAGACACTTGAAGTGTATCTAAATAAATGACAAGGTTGATTTAATTTCAGATCTGTTGTTCATTGTGCATAGCGTGTGATTGTACTCTAATGGAAACAGTAGGTAATGGAGTGGGGAAATAAATGAGAACAAAACGACATAGAGCACAGTTAAAACTTATGTGGAAAGTTCTGAACATGTAAGGGATGGACCGTAGATTCAGATTGAGGTGCTTTGAGGCTCGTCTCCCATGTGAGTAGAAGAGTTGTCATGAGGAAGGTGGGATGTCTGACTTTAGAATGTGCTGGGTACTCTTGGGCAATAGGACATGTGAAGAAGTATCTGTCAATCAAGGAAGATAGCAAACCTTTGCCTTATATTTGTCACCTTTTGGCATGATAAAATGTAAATTAGGGAGTTGATAACTTGCATTAAATGCCGTCCATGGACTCATATGTTTTGAATATTTCGTCACCTTGTGGCCTTATGGGAAAGTTGTGTGACCCTTGGCAGGAGGGTGGAGCCTTGCTGGAAGAGGTGTGTCCATGCCTGAGGACCTTGGGATTTATGGACCAGCCACCCTTGCCATAGCTAGTTCATTTAGATTACTTCTTTATTGCTCATATGAAGATGGGACCCCGGCTCCCTGCTCAGATCTGTCATGTCTCTTCACCATGCTGACACCTCCGTTCAAAACCATAAGCTGGAAAAATGTCTTTCCCCCCAAAAGCT
The DNA here is from genome assembly GCA_036365145.1 of Orientallactaga sibirica. Lineage (NCBI taxonomy): Eukaryota > Metazoa > Chordata > Mammalia > Rodentia > Dipodidae > Orientallactaga > Orientallactaga sibirica. Next base: position 9,121,615 of record JAEOAD010000040.1, on the reverse strand, counting down.
GCTTCTGGTTGGGTGTTTTTCCCCAGCAACCAGAAGGTAACTGTCACAGGAAATTACGTTTCTGCATTTTTTTTTCTAATTATCATGTTGATTTAAATTTGGTAATGCTTTTCTCTGATATAAACAAAAGTATATGTAATAGCAAAGTAATAGTTTCTGTTTTTCTTTAGTGCATTGTGATGATCCTTGTTTGCTTATAAATGATTTTTAGAATATGGTTCTGGCTGTCTCAATTTTTTAAAATACTTTTTTCTAATTTTACTTATTTCTTTGAGAGGGGAAGAAGGAGATAGAGAGAGAATGTGCACACAAGGGACTTCAGCCACTGCAAATGAATTCCAGACACATGTTCCTCTTGGTGCATCTGGCTTACATGGGTTATGGAGAATTGAACCTGGATCCTTTGTATTTCCCATCTCGTAACCACTTAGCCATCTCTCCAGCCCTGTCTCAATTTTAAAAAATCCCTTTATTACCATTTATAATCAAAATTCATAATTCACTAGCATAATTATTGTTTATTATTTTTTCTAGATATAAGTACTTTAAAAATTTAACTCATATATATAAACAGATGGATAGCTATGTTTATATATATATATATATATATATATATATATATATATATATTCTCTCTGATATGTTTTGACTAACCTAGAAAATTATGGGGAATTAATTATTACATATAAAGCAGTGCAAGTCATATGATTATTTAATCACTTAATTTTTAAATAATTTATTTTTATTTTTATTATGCTGATTTTACATTCATAGTGTTGGCTCCCTTATCTTCCTCCCTGTCCTCCCTCTTCCAAAGGGACCCTCATCAATGGGGAATGTGAGTCATTCATTGTGGGGGTAGTCAAGAGTTCTGGGGGGTAGGGCAAGCCTCTGTGAATAATGCTCCAACTTGTGACTCTAACAGTCTTTCCGCCCCCTCTTCCACGAATTTCCCTGAGCCACATTGGGGTCATTTTAGTTCTACTTCAGTGATGAGGTTTTGGGAGCCTCTGTGTCTCTAGATATCTGGCTTAGTTGCAGCTGGATGTTCTCTGTTTATCTCCTTCAGCCTTTTTCTGGTGCCATGATCACCAAGAGTGCTCTGTTCTTGCCTTTCCCCCTAATCACTTAATTTTTGATAACATTAAAGGTGAATTTTAAATTTAGGGACTTTTCTGCATCAGAGAACTCACACTGCGACTTCTTTCTTGCTCTCAGGTCTTCCCAGTTGCACCCTGTAAGTGGTATGTTCTTGCAGTGGCTGAGGTTGAAAAACCTCTGTTAAAATGCAAGAGGCATACTGTTGAATAATGAGAATTTAATCAAATGAGTGATTCTCTAATTTACATATTTAACCCTTTCCGTTTTTTTCCTGGTCTTGGTGACTGCTCAGGTTCAGTCTCTTCCTCTATTCCGTCTTCCTCGCTGAAGATTTACCTCCCTGTGCCTGAAACTTAGCCAATGGCTTTTCTCGCTCTCGTTTTGCTGACTTGTACAGTGATGAGATAGCACACGATTAGCGTTTCTCACTAGGTTATGTCTAATGGTGTGCATGGCTTGTTAAAGTTGTGTGTGACTGTGATTTGCATGTGTGTGTATGAATGTGGTTTCCGTGTGTGTGTCATACACATGAGTATGAGTAAGTTTGTTATGTATGTGTGTTCATGAAGCCTTGTGGCACAAGATTTCTAATCTCAGAATGGAAACAACCATGTTTAGAATTCTAAGATCACTTCTAAATCTTAAATTCACCACATCGAAGGTCTCTAGAGAATATGGAATGCCTTTTATTCACAAAGTTTTGTCATGAATTAATGAAGATGGAAATACAGTAGTGATTATTCATACATACATTATATAATAAAATACTTTCCTCATGGGATGGGATTTTAATAGGAAGAATGATTTGATTAGGGTTTTAGATCACTTTTAGTGGTTTGTGTATATTATTAGGAAGTAGCAATCAGTATATTGGATTAATTCAGTGCCATCTAGTTGTATATAACGTAACACAATAATGTGGTCTGTTCTGCTGGAGTGCCTATTTTCTCACAAGAGGAACCAGAAAAACAGATAACTTAAATAATGACATCTTATGAGAATTCCTAGGCTCTGAAATTAGACTCATAGCATTTTTTTTTTTTTTTGTGGGTGAATAATCCAATGTGCATTTATTAACTGAGGGCATGAAGTTCTATCAGTCAAAATTGGAAGTTAGTTTTTCTTATCCGATCTTGTTATAGACAAGTAGATACATATATTAGATTACGTTAAGGGATGGATTCCATTGTGCATGAATTATCTTTATTCATATGTTCCATTCAGTATTAAAGTCACAACTTTAAAGTTTTAAGTTCATTCTAGTCATGATTGTTAAATTTTTAATCAACCATATTAAGAACCAGATGACTTTAAAAGACATTAAAATTTTAATCATGCCCTATTTCTAAGCCATAGTTTAGTAGTTCACATATTGCAAATCTGTATCATCACTGAAAGAAATAAGAGCCAGGTGACGTTAATGTACAGTTCCAAGGTGATGTTTCCATTTTCTTGCATTTTTATCTCGAAGTGAGAACGTGCACCCTGTGTTTTTCTTGTCCATCTGCCCAGAGATCCTGCCTCTTCCCAATTAAATAAAGGAGTAATTAAAAACCTCAAACAGAAGGATAGCAATGCTGTAAGCATTTATTATTAGCTGTATAAGAAATATAATATTTATGTGGTAATTAAATGATTTCTTATTATAAAATTTAAACTTGACCTTTCATTGTAATAGCCCCTTTAGGAGACTGCTCATCTCTCCTGAATGCTTAAGGAGGTAGGACGCCCCTGAATGCACTAATGTCTTGCTTGGTGACTTGTGAAATATGTAGTGGGCGTAAGTTAAAATGCAGATGTTTCTGAGAAGGACAATAGTGATTTTCATATTTTAGTGGAAGCGTTCACTGCACTGTGGAATAAAAATGGCAGGTCAGACGTCTGGAGTGTTTGAGAAAAGGTGACTTAGGGAGGGAAGGTGAAATCCTCCCTCCTTAAGGAATACTTTCCTCAGGATATCTGGTTAGGCTTGAGCTTGGCCACATGAATCAGTAGGGAAACTTATCTTGCGAGAAACATAATAAGCACAGGTTGTGTGCACCGAGTATTCTGTAAGTGCCGCTTAACACTAAGAGGTTTTGAAACTGAGCATTTAAGGAAGTGAGAAGACAGCAAATAGAAGATTCAAAGGAACAATGGAAGTTCTGCTTTAGACTTGGCCAAGGGTTTGGGGTCAGTCAGCCTGGCCAGGTCCAGCCTTGCTACCCAGGATAAACAGCTACTGTTGCTGAATATAATGGTTGTACAGTGCCTGATTCTTGGCAAAAGGTTGATGGCCAGAGCTAAATAGCATAGTCTTACACCGATGAGATTCAAGATTAGTCACGTTTGGATAAAATCGGACCTGTTTAAACACTTCATGGCTTAGGCTTTCATTTTGTCCAACCTTTATGGCCTCTGCTTTAAAAATAAAAGCCCCAGTTTCTGAGTTAGGTACTGAGCTCATAGGACAGATAATGCAGAAGGAAACTGACAATAGAGGAGACATAGCCTCTCTTAATTTTCTGAATTCTGATGCCTTTAAAGGAGTGTGTAACATCTTGTACTTCTCTGAATACCTATTCAAAACAATTGTGTTTCTTATTCATGTGTGATTCAAATGTCACTGAAGAGACTGCAACTTTTGCTTGCTAAATTTTGTAATTTCATTCTAAGCACAAAACATTCACAGATTTCACCAGTGGTACAAAGAAAAACAAAGAGATAACAGGACAATTACCTCTGTGAGTCTGGTGTGTTCCCTTGAAAATGACCTGAAATTAGTTGTGGTGTGGGGTCAGCTTAGAGTTGTGGCAAACAGATGGGAGTGAGAGTTATCTGAAGATCGATAGAAAATGATCATGTCAGCTCTAGGTGGGCTTGGATCATAAATGAACTATGAACGGAGTGTTGCAGTCAGCTCGAAGTTGCTGGGATGAGTATCAGACCAAGACACAGCTTCTGTGAGGACAGGTGCTCCTGGAAACTCGCAGATCCAGGACAAGCTCTATCAGTGGCAGAGGAAACTGACTCCTGTTCCCAGACCCAAGCAGAGAGCAAAACCAACACCAGGCAGCACACACCACGAACCAAGCTAGCAGGAGCCTCGAGCTCATGCTCTTCTCTCTGTGCTTTTATAATGGGATCAGATCCGCCGGCAGCAGCTATGGAGGACATGCATGTGCATTCAATCCACGTTGCGGCGGTAGTGAATGGACATTTGAAATTATTTTTTTTCTGGAATTCTCTGCAGGCTGGTACAATTGGATGCAAGTTTCTTTTGTTCACCTAATTAGGGGTCAGCAGACATTTTCCTAAGGGACAGAGATAACCTCTGTTAGGTGACTCAGCTCCACCTTTGAGGTATTAAAACAGCCAAAGATAATATTTGAAGAAAAAGGCCATTGTGTCTTCCATTGAAGGCTTCTTCATAGGGAAAGGCCACCTGGAAACACAGGTTTGGTGACCCCATCATTCCTGACTCTCACCTATGACTTCACATAAGCAGATTCTATCAGCATTAGGCTGTTAGAACTATGTAACACTTCAGTAGCCTTAGAACCAATTTGCCTTTTGAAAACAATTACGTCAGAACTGTGTATAGTTTATTCTTTAGTATGACATGATAGGTGCATTCAGATGTAGTACCAGGAATCAAAATATAAAGAAACAAGTATATAAATTTTATCCTTGCAATTTAAATATTCAATGCTTTTATCTTGGACATGCTAAATGAGGGTCACTCTATTATGCAGAATATTTTCATTTTTTATGTCTTAAATATTATTTTTAATTTTTTTACTTTTCTTTCAATTGTTACAGAGTTTTAATTATCATTAATTTTGATAACTTTTTGATTCTCTTTAAATATTATTTCTTTTTATTTTTTGGAGAGAGAGAGAGACAGAAAGAGGAGAGGAAGAAGCCAGCAGTCTCTCAGCTGCTGTGAACGAAATTCAGGTGTGTGCGCGCCCTTGTGGTCAAGTGCGGCATTGCGCCCTTGCATCACTTTGCATCTGGCTAAACGTGGGACCTGGAGATTGGAATGTTCTTAGGCTTAGGAGGCAGGCGCCTTAACCGCTAAGCCATCTCTCCAGCCCTAAATATTATTTCTTAAATGTAATCTTTGGTTGTGAGTTTTATGTATAATGATTTAAAATATTAATTTACTATGAAGCTCTCTGGCATTTAATTTAATATATACTTTTAGATATTAGATAATAACATTAATATATATATATATATATATATATATATATATATATATATATATATGATTATAACACTTTGGGCTGGAGAGATGGCTTGGTGGTTAAGACTCTTGCCCAGGAAGCCTAAGGACCTAGATTCATTTCCCCAGTACCCATGGAAACCAGATGCACAGGGTGGCTCATGCATCTGGAGTTCATTTATGCATCTGGAGTTCATTTGCAGTGGCCATGGTGGGACCATTCTCTTTCTCTCTCTATCTCAATCTGTCTCTTTCCTCTCTTCAAATAAATAGAACATTTAAAGATAGCATTTTATGATGAAAGTATTCATAACCTAGTTCTGTTGGTTTTTAATAACATACAGTATCAGTTACTTTTATATTGCTGTGATCAACTTAGAGAAGGAAATCATTTAATTTGGTTTATAGTTCCAGAAGGTCGAGTCCGTCAGGGTGGGGAAAGCACGGTTGCAGTAGGATGCCAGGATTACCCTGCATCCTCGGTGGGAAGGGAAGAGAGGTGGGGAGGGAGAGAAAGACTCAGCTGCCAGTGTGGCTGGACTATGAAATGTCAAGGCCCATCCAGGGTGACACACTCCCTAAAGTAAGGCTCCCCAGCTTGGAATTTCCACATCCTCTCAGAACACCTCCACCAGCCAGGGATGAAGTATTCAAACTCATGAACCTGTACGGGCGTGCCACTCCATCTACCACACACACATTAACTGTGTCCCCTCTTAGCTTATATGACATAATGCACATGTGAATGAATAGTAGGGCTGAGAACATATATTACATTGAAATGATGTATAAGAAAGATGTTCTACCTCACTGAAATAAAATTGCTTTGACTTTTACATAAAGCCTTTGTCAAAAAGGAATTGTGTGCATCATTTTATTGCCTACTGAAATGCAGACATCCAGTAATTGGTGAATACTTCTGCCAGTTAGATACCCATGTTAGCGGACAGAATGGCATAACTATTGCTGTGATGCACATGTCTTCTGAATCTCAAAATGTATGAAAAGGCATAAACTATTTTAATGTTTTAATTGAGAGGCAGTGATAGAATCCTCAGTATGACACTACATCGTTTTTATATATCAGGAAGTTAACTATGTACATATGCAAATTATAAAAATGCAGCCTATGCCAAGACTCCAAACATATTTAAGTCTTAAATATTTTACCATTTTAAAGTTAGTTTAGTGTGACCAGAGGTAAATGAGAAGTACTTTATAAATATTTTTAATTTAATTTTTATTTATTTATTTGAGAGAGAAAGAGGCAGAGAGAGAGCGACAGAGAGAGAGAGAGAGAGAGAGAGAGAGAGAGAGAGATGGACACCAGAGCTTCCTACCACTGCAAACAAACTCCAGATGCATGTGCATCTGGCTTACAAGGGTCCTGGGGAATTGAATTGAGGTGCTTTGGCTTTGCAGGCAAGCGCCTTAACCACTAAACCATCTCTCCAGCCCTATACAAAAATTTTATTAATAAATTTGATCAAATAATTGTAAGATATTATCATATTTTATAGTCAATGTATACAACCTATAGATAGCCACACATGCTTCTAATACACAACATAGTTTTAAGTATAACACAACACATTGAATAATGTTGACGTATGACTGGAGAGCAATCCCTCCTCATTCTCTATACAGCCCAGATGAAGTGATGTTATAGTCACTCTAAGATTCTCATTGTAGTCATTGGATTATAAAATAATTTAAATGAACCATATGATATATATGACAATAAAACATTAGCAAACTACTTTTCAATTGTGCAAGCTTAAGAAGTTTTTAAAAGTGATAGTCAAATTTAAAGGAATTCCCTGTAAATATTCCCTTTGAAACTTATTTCTGGATTATTTCACACATTAAATAGCATCTAAAAAGTAAAGCCTTGGGCTCCGATGATGATGAAATGTGTTTCATCACAGTGTATTCTTTGATTCTTTGAGAACATAATGTAATACCTCTAAACATTTTACATCATTAGTATTTGTTATGGAGACAAAAATACAGTCTATGATATATATCTTTTGTAAATGCTATACATCTTCTTGATTAGTGGAGCAGGGAGATACATAAATCATATTGTAAATGAATTTTCATTTTATCTTATTCAGGAAGGTTCATTGCCAATCAGTGATCCCTGGACTCTGTGGATAATTATAAATGCTTAGGAGATTTCATGTTGCATGAGATCAGAATTGTTTCCTGTTTTCCACTTTCGTAAAATGTGTGTGTTTATATCCAAATTAATGGTACTGTAAAGACTTCATGGAAAACACGTGCTCTGTATAACCTACCACGTGAATGATGCATAAAGTTACTGCACGTATAAAAAAGTAGCTATTGCATAAGCAATATTGATTGTAACTAAAGCAAATTTTGAATTAACTGATTTATTGTTCTACTTACTCTATGTGCTCACTACACCAAAGTGTGTTTTTTTGATAAATATGTAGGATTAGACTAACTACAACATTTAGAATTTCAAAGTCAAGAAAAAGGAAAAATTGTGCAAATATGCAATTTCAATTAATTTTCTTAATCCCCATGATAAAGACATTCATTTTTTGTTGATAGATTTTTTTCCTATCTCTTTTGTTCATAACTGACAAAGCTTGAGCTGCCTTAAAGCATGTGAGAATATTACTCTTAATTTGTTTTCTCTCTTCTGTTATTGACACTGTGTGTGTGTGTGTTTGTGTCCTTATGTGAGGGATATTTATGGCTGATTTTAAATCCTCTTGTTTGTTAAATACAGATTCTTTGATTGTATTCTGATGTGAGACAAGTATAATTTCTCAGAGAGATATTTTTCTTTGTAAAACTTACTAAGTACGTTTTAAAGTCAATTATCACATGATCAGAAATCTATTGATCTAATTGACCATACTTTTAATGTTTGAAACTCATTTCCCTGTCAAGTTTATTTTTGAATGATTTATATATTTAGTTACATGTTAATATTATTGCTCCATGGAAATTTTTTTAATTGAATGGAAAAGACGTCGCAGTTTATAATACGATTATTTTACATTTATGAGAACTTGCTAATGTCTCCTTTGGAGATACTTTTTTTTGTAGATATTTGATTTCCAGTTTTAGAAATGCATAATTTAAATAGCCAACACAGAAAATAAAATAGAGTTAAGCTTCTACTCAAAGAACAGTGACTGCTTTGTGTTTGGTGCTTCTATTTAAATTAAAAGAGATGGAAACCTTCCGTCGAACAATCATTCCTTTATAGAGCCAGCTGGTTCAGTCTTCGCTGAACCCATTTTCTTCCTTGGCAGATCAATGTAATGATAGCCATGCGGCCTTTTTCATCACTAATGATGCTTTTCATTATGGTACATATTTTTGTCTCCACATTTTAATTTTATTATTTATTTTTAATTTTTTTTATTTGACAGAGAGATCAGAAATAGGCAGATAGAGGGGGCTGGCAGACAGAGAAAGAGAATGGGCATTCCAGGACCTCCAGTCACTGTAAACAAACTCCAGATGCATGCACCCCTCTTGTGCATCTGGCTTACATGGATCCTGGAGAATTGAGCCTCAAACCGTGGTCCTTAGGCTTCACAGGCAAGTGTTTAACCTCTAAGCCATCTCTCCAGCAGGGGAAGATTCTATACTTTTTACTATATTCAGTAATTCAGTATGAATTGATTTAACATACATGAAGTTATATTATGATATCTTTGTATCCACATAATTTCTATCACTTTTATGCTTTTATGCTAGAGTAGCAATAAATAGCAATGCTTTTACTGGGATTTTTTTTTTATTTTTTTATTTTAGTTATTTATTTATTGGAAAAGGAGAAAGCAATAGGGATAGAAACAGACAGACAGAGAGAGAGAGAGAGAGAGAGAGAAAGAGAGAAAGGAGGGGAGAGGGAGAAAGAGAGGATTTCCAGGGCCTCTGGCCACTGCAAATGAACTCCAGACACATGCACCACCGTGTGTATCTGGCTTACGTGGGTACTACAGAATTGAACATGGGTCCCTAGGGTTCAGAGGCAAGCACCTTAACTGCTAAGAGATTTCTCCACCTCAGGAATTTCTTTATTGTAATAAAAAAAAAAATCTCTTTAGGGAAACAACTCTGTGAATCATTGTAGCATATGTAGCAACAGGTGCTGAAACCCAATTAGATGTAAATGGGGGAAAAAATAAAAACCTCATTGCTGTAAAATTGTTACTACTGGCATAATGTCTTCCATCCCTTCTCTTTGGCCCAGACTTTTATACATGCCTCATTCTTTAAGTAATAGCTTGGCAGCTTTTTATAAAACCATATCTGTGTTTTACTGCCTGGTGTTTAAATATCTGCCACCTCAGCCTGTGGTTGTTTTTTTCTGACATTGTGGCCTTGGCGCGTCTTTACAAGGTGCCACTGATATTCTGGTATTCAGTGCCAGGAGAGGGATCTCTTTTTCTCAACAAGACTACTTTTACCCAATTGCCCTGAATAGAACTATTCTCCTCTTAAAAACCTTCATGAGAGTGTCTGTTCTAAGCAACCTGTAAGAGAGAGGACAATTACAATTTCAATAAGATTTCACATAATTGAGACCTTCACCCTACATGAATTAAAAATTCTTCCCTAAAATAATGGGTTCTTAAAGAGCCACATGCTACAGATTGTTCAGAAACAGATCTTAGAGCAGAGGTAGAGAACAGCACCAGGGTAAAGGTGGACAATGTGCTGACTAAAATGGGAAAATCCTGCCTATTTTGGCCACCTCTTTTACTGTCAGATCTCCCTATTTTTGAATAATAGCTAAAACGACAGATACATATATGCAGTTAATAAAATATGCATAAAATCTACAAATAATCTTTTTTCTTTGTATGCCCTTTGAACCAAATTGTCTTCTGTGTCATCTGCCCTCTTTGCCACTTTGACTTACAACTGCAGGGATCATTATAGCAAGATGATTTTCCATGTCCCTAATGAAAGTCCAGCTTCCGTGATGCCTAACTGGCTCACACACAGCCCTGGGGTCTCAGGAGAGGGGCATAGCCTTGCTCAGAGTGAGTGATCTCCTGACAGCCTACTAAGTGTTGGTCACTTTTCTGTCACTATTACTTGGAAAGTGACTTGAACTTATTTTAACTTAGAAAATATGAGTATTAAATGAATAACCTCTGCTGGACTGATCAGAAATGAACGTACACATGATTTCCATGGGGAAGCCTCTCTATGCACAGGAAAGTCGGTTTAAATGCCAACATGGTCTTGCAAGTCCATTTGGAAGGTTTGGTCAGCTGCAGTTTGAGCTACGTGTGAGTTCAAGCCTTTCTCTCTAGTAGAGTCCTGTGTGCTCTCTGATAATCGAGTGGCTTTTCTTGTTCTGAGGCAAGATTTCATAGCATTCTATGGCCATTTTATTCCTTTATCCATGACCTCACAGTGCCTGACACTACCTACACAAGACCATCCTAGTAGGAGGAAAAGATGATGACATCAAAATGAAAAGAGAGACTGATTGAAAGTCCCCCAGGTTTTACTAGTTAGGATAATGATGGAGGTCTTAAGGTGTGGTGAGTTTCAAATTGGATATGCAAATGTGTCTAGCAGGAGTTCCTGAAGTCTGCTGTGTGACCTTTTGGCTGTAGTTAGTTTTGCTCTGTGTGCTGTGGTGGCTGGTTGGCTTTGCTCTCTCTGCTTGGCCCTGTGGAGAGCAGGCCGTTTCTCTTGCCATTATGGAACTTCCCTGGATCTGTAAGGGTGCCTGGGGAAGTACCATGGGATATTGTCTATAATTAATGGAATGTTGTTAATATTTGGAATATCCATGACCTTGCAGAATGCTAAGCTAGTACTGAATACCTTATGAGCTTTCTAAGGGAAGGAAAGACTGCAGAGACCCTACTCATAACAGAAGAAAAATTAAGATTTGAATGACATCAAATTAAAAGAGAGACTAATGGAGAGGAGGGGGGGAAGGTGGATATGATGGAGATTGGGAGTTCTCAAACTCTTTGGAAAGAGGACTGGAGAATGAACCTGGGCAGAGGCTGTGTCCTGCAGGGAAATATCATACATTTTTGAGTATGTAAGTATAGAAATTGTCAGTAAAAAATAATAAAAAGCCAGGCATGATGTTGGCATGTTATGAAAGTTTTCCCTGGCGACTCTGCCCAGCTGGAGGGGCGGAATTGGTAAACATGGAGACTTTAATCCCAGCACTGATGGTGATTGAGTTTGCATTGTTTTAGGCAGAGGTAGGAGGATCTATTGGGGCCAGCTGAGAGTTTTGAATATATGTCCCCAATATATTCAGTGTTTTAGGCCACCCTGAGACTACATAGTTAATTCCAGGCCAGCCTGAGCTAGACTGAAACCCTACCTTGCAAAACAAACAAACAAATAATAATAATAATAATAATAATAATAATAATAATAATAAAAAGGAAAAAATAAAAAATAAATATGAATAAATTTTTTTAAAAATTTGCAATCTCTTGTTAAAGATTTGTATCAATAAAGAAATGAATAGATGTAGTCATATTGGTTTTGCATTTCAAATGGTACCCATTGTCAAGGCCATTTGTAGTTACAGTGTGACAGTATTGTGCAAGTTGTAAGAGCCAAGGGATATATAATGCTGAGTTCATCTAGGCTGTAGACATAAGTATTTTATATAAGGGATCAAAGGTAACATGGGCTCAGAAGAAGAGGAAGAAAATGTGTGCTATGATTGCACCATGCTAAGCATTAATATCAGTATCACTTGTTTATTTAAAAAAAAAAATATATATATATGAATAGAGCCTTCTAAAGTATTATGTGTGCTTTCTACCAGCTGAATGGTTTCCTTGTTTTTATTTATTTATTTATTTTGTTTGTTCAAGGTAGGGTCTCACTTTAGCTCAGGCTTACCTGGAATTCACTATGTAGTTTCATGGTGGCCTCAAACTCATGGTGATCCTCCTACCTCTGCCTCCCAAATGCTGGGATTAAAGGCATGCACCACCACGCCTGGCTCACTGTTATTTATTTTATACACTCAGTGAGGTGACCATTTGAAATCTTGCTTTTAAAAATAACTTGTTCTAGGGAATGGAGAGTTGGATTAGAGGTAAATGCTTTTGTCTGTGAAGCCAAATGATCTTGGTTCGATTCTCCAGGACCCACGTCAGCCAGATGCACAAGGGGGCACATGCATCTGGAGTTCGTTTGCAGTGGCTAGAGTCCCTGGAGTTCCCATTCTCTCTCTCTCTCTGTCTGCCTCTCTTCTATCTGTCTCTCTCTGCTTGCAAACAAATAAATAAAAATTAAAAAAAAAAAAAAACACTTGTTTTAGATTAGCTGAGTCTTATAAATTATAATTCTAATATAAATAAGTTTAACATTAACATAATTATAGTGTAAATATTTATAATAGTTGTTATATATCCAGATTGATCTTAATACATTCCTCAAGTCAGTTCCGAGAATTGTAACAATCTACACTGTAACATTTAACTGATAGAAAAAGAGATCATAGTGATTCCTTGGAATTTTGTTATTATGTAAAGACATTATAGAACAAAATTTTGTAAATGGTGAACATTTTGTATTACTTTATGAGATATTACTTTTTGTTGTTGTTGTTATCTTCTTTTGGTCATGAATATGAGGGTTTTTCATTTGACCACTTCGGGCTTAGTGTCCCTTGTGAAGTCCTAGTTGAATTCCTTTCAGGGCTGTAACCTCAAGTACAAAATAACTGGTGGAGACTCCAGGTCCCCCGAGAAGATTCATAGGTTCTTATCCACGGGGCTCTACGATGCCAAGCAGCTGCTTTGCCCGGAACATGGCACATGAGATAGAGTGCTTCAGAGCGCAACCAAAGCCTTCCTGTTGACTAATCTGGGGAATGTTCTCCCATCTCTTCTGCAATATGATGTTTATTCAAATTGAGTTTTGAGCTGCTTTAAAGAACTAGATCATTCATGGCTGTGGAAACTTCCAGGCCAGAACATTCGGGATCCATTCTGTGGTTACTAAGCAAAATACTGAGTCTTTATATGTGGATTTGATATAGATTATTAAAAGAAAGATCATTTTAAGGAAAGTCGCCATGGACTTGGAATCACTGGCTGTGATTATTATTTTTTTTTTTTTTTTTTTTTTTCCAAAATGACCGTTGGTTTTAGAGTCCTTTCTGTGTGAGCAATCTGATCTGGCTTTCCTGCTTTCCCATTTACAAAGGGGGATGTTTGACTCAGTTGTACTATTGCTTATTATTGTTTTCCATTTATTCCTTACAACTAATTGGATTGGAGACAAGTAATCAGATTGGGTGTAGCAGTCTAAAGTGCTAAAAATAACTCATGAAAAATGAAATTTATGAAGAAAACTTTGGATTTCACAATTATAATAAGACTCTTGGTAGATATTTTGATGGGATTTTCAGTGCATGGAGGAAGTAAAATGGATTGAAGGAAAGATGAGAATAGAATGGATAGAAGATAACAGAACCAACAGTCATTGGCTGTGAAAGAGAGTTTTGGCAGTATAGGGAAACAAAGGTCTGTGAGATGGCTTAGCCATCAAGGCACTTGCCAGCAAAGCCTAAGAACTCATGTTGGAATCTCCAGGTTCCATGAAAGCCAGACACATAGTGACGTAAGCACACAATGGTACAATGTGCACAAGGGGGCACATGAGTCTAGAGTTTGTTCACTGTGGCTGAAGGCCCTGGCACACCCATTCTCTCTCTCTCTCTTTTTTCTCCCTCAATACATAAATTAAAGGGAAAGAAATAACAAATCATATGTGTTTAAGTATGTGGTAGAATATTTGGATGCATCTGTTAAAGGTTTTAAGAAAAATAAAGCTATGTCTTTTGTGCCTTTGTAACTTGCACCAGTGACTGCAGAAAAGCTTACACCGAGAGTGCAGGTCTTCCTTCTACTACTATCAGAGGCATTGGTTTTGTGATTAAGAAAATCTTCTAGTCTGAGATTGTGGCTCTAACACTGCTTAATTTAATGGTTATTTTTTTTTCAAAAGTTACTCAATGTCCTGGTAGCTCAGAATGATTACTCTTTTAACCTACAATAAAAGAAAGGGACAGGAAATACAAACTCCATCTATAGGTTGTGTTTATAACAGGACTTGGTACAAACTGAGAGGTTAACGAGTAACTGATTAGTGAATTTCTGTAGAATAAATGATTTCAGAACATTTTCTTTTTCTTTACTTATGCTGGTTTCTTCCTTAATCATAGATGATTTTACTGTGATTTAAGACGCAGACATTTATTGACCATCTATTATATTTCATGTCTCCTGGTAGTTGATTGGGAGGGACATAAAGATGAATAAAACATGAACTTGCCCTTTCGTGGTTTATTATCTTGAAGGGGTTATGCCCATGTGAACAAAGCAGAGGAACAGAGCGATCTGGACCCTGAAAGAATTGTGAATAGTCAAGCTGGTGGCATTTTGGGGAACTCTCTTCCACACAAGACTGCATGCATGTCACAGTAGTAGTGATTATTTTGTGATGGAAAGTAAATGGTAAGAATTTAAGCTCGGGCCTCTATTGGCCCAACACAGCAGGCAGAGAGAACATTTTTGAAAAGAACCATTTAGTACTCAATAAAAATATAAAACTTGAACAATACTTTTCTGAAATATTCAGGATATACTCAACATTATCACCCAAGTGTCTTCTTATGGAAGGAATTTTTAAATCAGAAAAAGAAAGAAATGTGAGGATCCTGCAGAAGGTTTTGTTTTGCCTCTTTTTCCCTGTAAGATTCGAGAAGTTAAATACAGGCAATGATTATTTTAGAATAGTACAAATATTTATTTGTTCACCTCCGTCATGGAGTTGCAGAGTACCACACAGTATTAGGAACTGGTGAGTTTAGGGCCTGAGCAATTGTTCAGTGGTTAAGGAGCTTGCCTGTTCTTTCGAACAACCCAGGTCCAATCCCCCAGTGCCCGTGTAAAGCCAGACGCACAAAGTGATGTAAGTACTTGAAGTTGGTTTGCTGGTGCTCCTGGTGTGCCTGTTCTGTCTCTCCCTCCCTCCTTCGTTCTCTCCCTCCCACTCTGCTGCAAATAAAATCAAATAAACTATTTCGAAAAAGTGAGTTTCTGAGTTTCTAAAACCAATGTCATCATCTCTCTTTGTCTTAAAGTTAGTGCTTGTCAAGGAAAATATGTTAAATCTTTATTCCTCTGACAATAAAGTACACAACAATAGCAAAATGAATGAATGAATGAATAACTAATTAAGGAAAACATGAGAAATGTTTTAATTCTATTGGGAATTATATTTTGCTAATCGTTTCTTTTTCCCTTTAGGCAGAAAGAGCTATTCCAACTTCATGAGCATCACAATAGATTTTCACGAAGAGGAAAAACTCCTTTATACCTCAAAACTGTAGCCCAAGAGGTTAGGAGGTCCGCAGTGTCTACAGCAAACACACACTTCACTTGAGTCTTATTACATTCCATGTGTTTATCTAAAGGTAGTGTGTAACACTCCAAGATAGATAATATTCCCTTGCAAGATTTTAGACTTATTATTAAATTATCATAAATTTAATATTCTGCTCTCATTAAACCAGTGCATCCCAATTCCACAGTCACATTTTCCCAATTCCACAGTCGCATTTTTAATTCCAAATAATTAATCTGCCACCAATGAATGTATGCACCTCATAATGATAATTATATTATTTTAACTCAATCTACCAAACCGCTTTAGAAAATGAAAGAAAAACGTGAATAAATTTCTTCCACTGAGTTTCTAATTGAGAATGCTGAGCAGTTTTCATAAGATAGGAATTTTCCTAATGTGTTAATTACTCATTTATTCTATAGTGTTGTTATTTCCTGTCTTTTGTCAAAAAACCCCTTAAATCTCTATGCATTTGGTCAATCAGAAAATTCAGCATGTTGTCTTAGACTCTGAAAGGGTGAAGTAAGTTGGGATCTCATTAGAAAAACCACTTCCCTACCTCAGCCAAGAGAGTAGGGCAATATTTCATTCTGGTGAATCCAGAGTTCATCTCTGAAACCTCACAAAGATTTATGGCTTCTTGCCTGTGTGTCTCCTTTAGTCCCCATGGCGCTGCCTTGAAATACACAACAAACAAATGCTACTTGCAAGATATTCTCCACAAAGGTGCATTTTCAAGGCAGATTTGGGAAGTGTTAGCAATGTCATTCTGAGTTTTTGAAACAACGATAAATTATGACTACCAACTCTGGGTCTTGATTAATATTTATAAAATGTATCTTACCTTTTCTTTGTATTGTCAAAATACCCTGCACGATCCAGTGATAACTGCTACACTTATACAGCTTTCTTAGAAACCTTCGTAATGTTTCAAGGATCTAAACTTCACTGGAATAATATTACATTGATGATGAACTGAACTTTTAAGTTCTATTACATCTGTAGATTTTTTGATTATATATGGTTAATGTGGAAACCTACAGCCATCATCTTTCCCATTGTGAAACCGTTCACATACTAATAAAACAATGATGATAGCATTCAAATCAAAGAAAACTGTGTTTATGTGTAAGCATTTTACTTCAGACTGTAGATTTTTTCTAGAAAAATAAGTCACCTTCTTAACAGATATGCATAGTTTAGCAATATTATGGTCTGTCTTTTGTCCCATAGGTAATTCTTGGGATGGGGTCACATTGGGTCATACAACTTCCTAGTTGGCTTTTTATTGTGTTAGATTTGCATCACACAATAGGCATGGAGGGTTTCCTTGGACTGAGCCTGTCTCAATTAAGGA
Source organism: Orientallactaga sibirica (assembly GCA_036365145.1). Classification (NCBI taxonomy): domain Eukaryota; kingdom Metazoa; phylum Chordata; class Mammalia; order Rodentia; family Dipodidae; genus Orientallactaga; species Orientallactaga sibirica. The sequence continues at coordinate 9,104,534 of JAEOAD010000040.1, read as the reverse complement.
CTGAATCTTTTCTAACCGTGGTCAGGTGTACAACAGATATTCCTGTGCCAGTGCTTTAAAAGGGCAATAGTTCTGTTATACCATTTCTACCCTGAAGACTCACACTTCTCTGAGACAAAGGGCTTGGTGCAAAAATATCACGGAATCAAGGATGTGAACTCCCTAAGCTTGAGTTCCCTGTGGCTGAAGTTACTTTCCAGGTGCACTTTGTGTTTTTTCCATTTGCCCTTATAAATTTTGGTAATATAGCCCAGTCCTGTTACAATGTCATGGGAGGGCATGGGGGGGGGGCTCAGGGGTGGTGCCTAACAGTAACCCCTCTTCATTGGGTTCAGAGATTTAAGGGATTCAACGTTGCTTACAGTGGAGTTTTGGTCTGAGTCTGTATATTCAAACCACAGGTTCTCACCCTTCTTTATGTATTGTATGTGAACATCTTTAATTATTTGGTAACAACATGCACATATATTTGTAGAGAACAATTGATGAAAAGTTATCTGACTTTTAAATTTTATTTTTGAGGCGAGGTGTCACTGTAGCCCAGTACCACCAGGAATTCACACTGTAGCCGCAGTTTAGGCTGGCTTGAAACTCTCCCTGATCCTCCTACCACAGGTGTGAGCCTCCACACCTAACTGAAATCATGTAATTTTTAATATTTGATGTATTACAATTCTTCTCTTCATGAAACTGAAAGTAGAAGTCATGTGAAATTTTCATTCATTCTGAAACATGATAATTATCCAAATATGGATTTTGTGCTTTTTACATATATTAAACTATTTTAGTTACTTCCTCCATAAAACTACTGAATTCACATGTTTCATTTTATTTCCTTATAAATTTTGTTGGAGAATTGAACATAAAACAGTAATCACCTTCATTTGGAACAGAATCTCCCGCAGCCAATAAAAAGTTGATGTATGTCAAAGGAATTTTTATGGGCATTGAGGAGAAGTCCACACCAAAAAGATTAATGCTACCATTCGTTCCTGAAAAAAAAAAAGTAGAACTTTTGTTTAATTTTAAAATTCACGAGCTCACGCTGAACACTACACTATTCACACAATGTCTCCAGTGAAGTCAGTGTGATGCTGGTCATAGTGAATCTTCGCTTTCTCAGGTATTCACAGGGACACAACAGAGAGAAAGGAGAAATGAGGGGAAGCAGAGGGGTCATGTCTCTGAGACACTAATGGATGCTTTTGCTTTAATGATCTCTGAAATGTATTTTTTAATGCTCCTTCAAATTCAGTGGCACTTCTCCATTAGATTAACAGCATTGCGCAGGGAACCCCAATATCTCCTAACCCATGATTACATTTTTTTGTTCTTTCCTGCATGTTTCACCTGACTCTCTAAAGATGTCAGGGAGACCATGGGGTCAGGGGAGGTTGACTCTTTGTAACTAAGAATTCTTGTATGTGTTTCAGGCCTCTGGATGAGGAATATGTTTTTCAGTCTAATTTTAATGACACTATTCAGAAAAGTTATGCTTAACCTTGTGAGTACTACGCTGCCCTCTAAAGTTGTTATTGTCTGTGCCACATATGCAAATACTTTGTTTATAATCATGTGTAATAGAGGAGCTGATTTCATTTCAGGAGATGCTTTGTTGTATGAGGAAGGAATACTGCAAATATAGACAAAATTGCTGTTTTTCTTTTTCCAGTCTGTTCTCGTCAGAACACTAATAGCAAGCATCTAGGAAAATTTCAAAGATATAAGACATTATTATTGATTATAGATAGCATGTCATTTGTACAATTTATGGATTACCTTCATGTAGGAAATGGGATGCTTGGGATCAGCATTGCCCATGCCCTACTGCTTTATTGATGCCACTTGTCTCTGTCTCTGTCTCTCTCTCTCTCTCTCTTTCTCTCTGTCTCTCTCTCTCCTTCGTTTCTGAGTTTGATTCTCTTAGATTCCATGTCAGTGAGGTCATTCAGTAGTCATCTTTCTGTGTCTGGATTAGCAACATAGAATGATGGCCTTTCTACTTGGCTGTATTGTTTTAAACAACCAGCTTTTCTTCTTTTGGGTTTTCAAGGTAGGGTCTCACTCTAGTCCAGGGTGACCTTGAATTCACTCTGTAGTCTCAGGGTGTCCTCGAACTCACAGCAATCCTCCTACCTTGCCTCCCACGTACTGGGATTAAAGATGTGTGCCACCACTCCTGGCATTTCTTTTCTTTCATTTCTTTTCTTTTTTTTTTCTTTAAGGCTGAGTAGTCTTCCATTGTCTATATGTACCACATTTTCTTCATCATTCATTCATATCTGAAACATATAGATAAATTTTGCTATTTCATTGAAAAAGTAAACTGGGGCTGGAGAGATGGCTTAGTGGTTAAGGCGCCTGCCTCCTAAGCCTAAGAATGCTGGTTCCAATCTCCAACAGTTCCAATCTCCAGGTCCCACGTTTAGCCAGATGCAAAGTGATGCAAGGGCGCAATGCCACACTTGACCACAAGGGGTAACACACATCTGGATTTCATTTGCAGCCACTGAGAGGCTGCTGGTGCACCCATCTCTGTCTGCCTTCCTCTCCCTCTCTTTCTGTTTCTCTGAAAAAAAAAAAAAAAAAAAAAAACTGGTTATACAGGCACTAGGGCATATGCCTGTAATTCTAGCACTATGGAGTTGAATGTGTGGGGAGTAGGAGTTCAAAGCCAGCCTTATATGTATCAAGTTTGAGCCTAGCCTGTGCTGTATGAGCGTCTACAAAAATAGAACAAAGTAAGGAAGTTAAAAAGTAAGCAAAAAAAAATTACTCAAAGGAAGGTGTAAACAGACCGCATATTTGAAAGTGTGCTCAACATGTCAGGTCATGCAAACGGGAACATACCATCTCAAATTCATTATCTCAAACCATAGTGAGTGTAAAGAATCTTGGTTTATTGGTTGAAACGCTTATACTGGTCAACACTGGCCTATCATGAGTAATTACAAAATAGAAATGTATCTAACACATCTCTATTAATTTACTGAAATCGTGACAACTCCTTGACACCAGGATCCCAGGGTCTGATATTGTTCACCATGAATGGCGTCATTGATACAATGACTTAATTTAGTTGAAAGGAAGCATTTAGCCCAACCATTTCATGTATGTTTTTGTATGGCTAAGACTACTTAGCTCTTGCAAAATTTTATTCACCCCCATAAATGTATAGAAAAAAAAAGTTAACAGAAAGCGTAGGTGTTGGTGCGGTGGTTCTGTGTGTAAAGTGCTTAATTCCCAAGCCCGAGTCCCCGAGTTCAAGTCCCAGGCCACATGGAAAAAAAGCCAGATGCTGTGCAAGCTTCCTAGCACACTGACAATAAAGCTGATGGCTAGAGGTGAGGTTGACATGAGGGACTTTCAGACTCTCACAGCTGAGTACCACCAAAACAAAAACAAAAAAAAAACAAAAAAAAAAAAACAAGAAGAAGAAGAAGAAAAAAAAAACAAAAAAGGAGAGCAAGAATCCAGCGTGAGAAAGCTGGCCTCACATGCAGTACAATGCACAGGACAGGGGACTGACCTGAACGCTGTCCTTTGACTTCCCCATGTGCTTGATGATACATGTGCACCTGTTCTCTCTCTCTCTCTCTCTCTCTCTCTCTCTCTCTCTCTCCCTCTCTCCTCCCTCTCTCCCTCCCTCCCTCTCTCTCTCTCTTTTTCACACACACACACACAGAAATAAAACATAAAATATATTTTTTTAAATATTAAGAGTAGTATATTAAGTGTGTGAGGATGAATGGTGCAAGCAGGTGTGGCCTGTGTATGTCATCCTCCTCACATGAACGATGACAGCTATGGGCTGAAGAGATGGATTAACAGTTAAGCACTTGCCTGTGAAGACAAAGGACCCTGGTTCGAGGCTTGATTTCCCCAGGACCCACATAAACTAGATGCACAAGTTGGTGCATGTATCTGGAGTTCGTTTGCCGTGGCTGGAGGCCCTGGCACACCTATTCTCCCTCTGTCTATCTGCCTCTTTCTCTCTCTGTCTGCTGCTCTCAAATTAAAACAAAAAATGCCAGCTGGAGAAATATGGAGCTCAGATTGTCCATCTCTGAAATGCCAAGAGATGGGGCTTGAGAGATGGCATAGTAGTTAAAGTGCTTGCCTGCGAAGCCTAAGGACCCAGGTTTGATTCCCAGAACCCATGTAAGTCAGATGCACATGATGGTGGATATATCTGGAGTTCTTTTTCAGTGGCTAGAGGCCCCAGCATACCCATTCTCTTTCTCTTTCTCTCCTAATAAATATTTGAAAATTTAAAATAAATAAATAAAAACCTATTTAAAATCCAAAGAGAAGCTACCACAAACTGTATGTTTTTCATGTAGAAAATATGCTACTATTTTTTGAGATAAAATATATGGTGAACATTGTATTGAGAAATCACCAAATAAAATAACTAAAAAATTATGGAAACATATGTTTGGAAGAAGTTGTGATTTTAAATAATGTCTCTCTATCAAGGCCACATGAAAGTTTGCGTTTACGCTTTATTTTCAAACTGTCAAGGGAAATGAGGGCGTTCAATTTTAAAGACTGATATTTTATTTCAGTGACTAAATAGTCATTTAGTTTATTCTTTCAGTAAAAGTCGTTACTTTCTTTGGGAGTTTGAATGTGTACTCCCCCCATAGACCCAGGTGCTTCATTAAAGCTTGTGACTTGTCTCCAGCAGTTTGGCTGGAAGAGGCGTCACTGAGGACAGATCCGGGGTCCAGTTCTAAGGTGTGTTTGGGGATGGATCTGATTTTTAGTCCCAACGTGTGCAAAGAGGTTGTGAGCTCCAGCTATGCGCTTCCCCATGGCGCTGGCTGTTTGGTGGTGTCTCTCTTCCTGGGTTTATGAAGGGAGCCAGCTCCTTCTGCCCATTGGTACAATTTGTCCTGGATGTGTAATCCTTGAAAGAAAACCCTTCCTCCCATAAACTGTGTCTGGTTTGGATGTTCATTCCAGCAACGTGGGGCTGACTACAACAACTTTCCTTTAAAAGGTCTTATTTGGGAAGGACAACATTGAAGATCCAACCTTTGTGATCAGACTTTTCTATGCTGCGTGCATTATTTTTTTCAAAAGTCACGATGGTAATAATTTTGCATATAAACAAAGTTGTATTATTTTTCTCCGTAAAACTGTAGAGAGAGATTAGGATTTTGTTTTTTTCATAAAATATCTTCAAAACATACTCGAAAATTTCTTTGTGTCTCTTAAAAACCATCACCTTGTTCTGGAATTTTAGACAGGCAAATGAAAGCAAAACTAGAAACCACTGATGAATATTGATGTTAACACAGATAAATATATTTTTGACTGTTTTATTTTTAATGATGGGGTAAATAAATCTACTCTAAAACTGAAGTTTCTGGAAGAACCACTTGTTCTTGCCCATCTTTTATCACTCCTCCAACTTGACCTTGGCCTCCCATCTGGCCTTACGTTTCAGACCTGGGTCTCTAAAGACATCTTTGTTGACAACCACTTTGTTCAAGGTGATATCCACAGAGTATCTTGTGGGCATGAGGTGACGATATTGAAAAACCTTCACAAAAGACTTGATCTTTGATCTTTTGGCAATTTTCTTTTTGTCCATGTCAGCTGTCACTTTGTGTGGATAGTGGTCAATTCCAGCCACCAGAGCATGGCTGAAGGGACGGTCGGAGGTGCCATCAACAATGTTCTTCATGATGAAGTCTTTGTGTCCAGCCAGAACCAGCACAGCTTTCCAGGTTTCATGACCTTGTCCATTTTGACAGTAAGTGCGGAGCATGTAGCACAAAGGATGAAATGGCACTTTCCCTTTTTTCTTTCTTTCCTTTTTTTTTTTTTTTTTTTTTGAGGTAGAACCTCACTCTAGCCCAGGCTGACCTGGAATTTACTCTGGAGTCTCAGGCTAGCCTCAAACTCAGGAAGATCCTCCTACCTCTGCCTCTCAAGTGCTGGGATTAAAGGCTTGCACCAGCACACCCAGCCAAAAATATTTTTGAAATTTCCACTCCTTACTGTTTTTAACTCTTCACAAATTAGCACACATACAATTATTTAACTAACACATGTCTTCACCTGTGGATATTTCTGTACTTTTCATAGCTATAGATCGATTTTGAGAAGACTAAAGCATTAGATTAAAACTATCCAGATATCATATTTATGCTAATCTGCAGGGGTGTTGAAAGCTGGTGTATTTTTCCATCCCAGTCCATCTGTCTCCCTCACTTTGTTCAGTGCTGGAGCCCAGTGTTAAACAATGACGCTATATATCATTCTGCATAATCTGCCAGTGTGGGTTCCTGTGGAAGCGATTTGTTCCTGAATTGTTCCGGTGATTCCCCACTCTGCCGAGAACTGAACAGAGAGAAGATTTATTACTAAAACATTGATGTATTTTTCTAAACTACATAAGTTACAGATGGTTTTACCAAAGAAGGGAAAGCCTTTTATAAGGAGCAAAAGAGTAGTGACTTAAAATAAATAGTAACCATTTTTAGGTATCTTAATTATTAAGAAGATAAAATTTTATGAAATAATTTCTTACAAGCTTTTCTCATAAAATTGTGATTTCAAAATACTTTGGTCAACTCATTTTCTACTGCTTGTAGCAGTCAGATTCCTGGCTGAGATGAACTTCCAGACCAGGTACAGTTAGGGAGGAAGGGATGTTTACTGAAGTTTACAGATCCAGGGGAAGTTCTGGAATGGCAGAAGAAGCTGGCCTGCTTTCACAGGTCCATAATGAGAAAGAAAAGCCACAAGCTAAATCCCTAAAACCACACCACAAAAGCAGGCTCCCTTCAGGAACTGCAGGTGGAGCTCAAGCACTGTCCGTATCTCTAGACTGGACTCCAGATCCATCCCACCCCTTAGAGCTGGGCCCTAGGATCCGCCCACAGCGATGCCTCCTCCAGCCAGGTGGTTGTTTGGATCTAAAGTACAAAACTTAATAAAATCCTGAATATATTGGGGGCCATCCATTCAAACTTCCACACTGCAGTTTTATAAGTTTTCTTTCTTCACTTCAGTTGTATACTCTATTTAGAACAGGTTCCTATGTTGCCCAAATTACATCAGATGTAACTTGAAGATAGTAATATAGTGTACTGTGTAATATGATATGAAATTTTTTTTTAAAAGTCATCTTACAGAGTACTTGCTGTCTTAAATCAGTGAGAGAAGTTCATTACAATTTCCATGTTTTGTATATTTTGAATAGTTTGGACCCTTAAAGTATGTGGTACAGTTTTACCCATAGGGGACATGTGTAGACTTCTGAGTTTGCGTCTTCATGTGATTTCATTCTTCTCAATACAGGTGACTCTTCTTCTGTTAGTTTTATTCAACTAACTCAGCAATATTTCTTTCATTGGATAAAGCAATCACTCTATTTCAATGATTTATATATTTATCTATGAAAGAACATTAGTATTTGTCTATTTTCAGAAATCCTGGATATCATTTTATAATAATTGTCACTAATTGATCTCAATTACCATTTATTTTAACATTATAAAATGTTCCAAATATGTGTTATATGCTCACAGTATTTGCATCATATTAGAATATAAATTCACAAAATTTTTGTTTAATTTTGGTTAGTAAGTTTTCAAGTTGCAGTGTTTTTTTTGATAAATATATGAATGGTATAGTAAATGTTTTTTTTTTTTTTTTTTTGTTGTTGTTGTTGTTATTGGTCATGGTTGTATATCCATTCATTTGAAATACACATTATACATACATATAAACTAGTGTGGTAATAAGTAGGTATATTTTATGTAATTTATTTTAATTTAAAAAATATTTCATTTATTTGAGAGAGAAAAAGAAACAGGCATATATATGTACATACATATACATATACATATATATATATATATATATATATATATATATATATATAGAGAGAGAGAGAGAGAGAGAGAGAGAGAATGAGAATGCCAGGGCTTTCAGCCACAGCCAATGAACACCAACCCCAGACGCCTGCACTTCCTTGTGCATCTGGCTTATGTGGGTACTGGGGAATTGATCCTGGGTCCTTTGCAGGCAAGAACCTTAATTACTAAGCCATCCCTCTACACTTATTTTTATACAATTTCTTACAGGCATATAAATGAAGTTTATATTATTTTCTTTCACTAAATGTATTCTTCTAAGATATTTAAATATGCTAACCAATTCAGTATAGTGAATATATTTTCACTCATGTACCACCCTTGGTAATTTCTACACAGTAATCTTTGTCTTTTGATGCATTATTTCTTCAAAACTATTGTTAAACTTATCTCTGGATGCTGGTGCTGGAGTCTTTCCATGTTCTGCTGAGCATCAGCTTCCATGCTGATATAATCCAGGGAAATGAAACAAAGATATGCCTCCATTACGAGTTCTTTTTACACCTTGATTTGCCTCTCAGTTAAGCCCTTAAAAGCTAAAGAGATATGTTTTACTACAGAAATGATTCCTTGACCTGGAATCAGAAACTGCAGTGTTAGTTACGTCCACATTCTTTACATTAGCATATTAGAGTGAATTGAAAAAAGCAAAACACTTTTAAGCCAGTCGTTATGTCTCGTAAGTTGCATATGCTTTATGTGTACTTATAAGTTAGTAACTCAGAAATTATGTATAGTAATTTGAGAATATGAAAGATTGATTTCTGACATTAATTTCATTTCCATCAAGAATATAATTTCAATTTCAGATAGCTATTTTAGACATTAACTTTTGTAAAATGACTCATTCCATAATTTTCTATGTATAAATACTAATCATTAATTATTATAAATATATATTGATTTACTATGTTTCAAACTATGTCTTGGCCAACTTTACTATGTTGACTGTTGATTTTAACACCACAAATTATACTTAAATAAACTCTCAGTCATGCTCAAGTTGCATCAGAAATATTGCATCATATAACCCAACCTTGGAGACTCTCCCTTGGCAGTTAAGGTCTCTGACTCCCTTTGGGTATTTTAGGCACTGAGGGTCTAATGGGCAATTGAGGAAGGTGTTTTATTAGAGACCTTTCTAGATTTACCTCGCTAAGACAATTTTAAAGCATGTGTATTGTCTTTCCTGATGCTTATATACTATCAGTAATGTATCACATATATCAAATTCCTTGTATTCTTTTCTATACAACACAGGATAATACATTTCTTTTGTAATTTGAAGAACAAAATATTTTAAATGCATCATATCTACCCTCGTTTGTAAGTAAATTCTATAATTTACTTGCAAATATAATAATATGAATAATAACATAAAACAATTCTATATTACACTATATATATATATATATATATATATATATATATATATATATATATATATAGAGAGAGAGAGAGAGAGAGAGAGAGAGAGAGAGAGAGAGGGGGAGAGGGAGAGGGAGAGATATACCTCACGAGTAAAGCAGTTGCCCAGCCTACACTGCCCCTAAGTACAGTATTACAACTATAAAGGAACCATGAATTAAATAACTAAAATGTTTTAAGTTATTTTAGTGCTGTAATTGTTTTAAAAAACAATGCTTTCTTTTAAATGTAAGATCAAGGTATTAAATTCAAAGTGCTTATGTGAAAATGAAGCTTAGATCTGACCATGTATGGTAACAGCTAGGGAGAAGCTATGATATAATAATCTACCTCATGGGATGTATCTTTCCCTATAGTCATGTTTTAAACATCTTCCAAGACAGTGTAGAAAGATATATAGATAGATAGATGATAGATACAGAGATATAGATCCATAGATAGATAATAGATAGATAATAGATGTATGGATGACTGATAGATAGATAGATAGATAGATAGATAGATAGATAGATAGATAGATATAGAGATGATAGATAGATGATAGATGATAGTATACAGGTAAAATAGGTAGGTAGGTAGATAGATGGATAGATGGATAGATAGATAGATAGATAGATAATGGATGTATGGATGGCAGATAGATAGATGATAGATAGATAGACATACAGATGATATATAGATGATAGATACATGATAGGTAGATAGATGACAGAGAGATAGATGAAAGACAGATAGATGATAGATAGATAGATGATGGATAGATAGATGATAGATATGTGTTTACCTTACCTATAAGGAGGTAGAATATGATGGATTTGATGTTAGTTCCTCAGTTTCTCATGCCTTCTCTCATTTGAGCTTTGCCATTGTTTAAAAGAAAATAGTGTTAAGAGGTGACATGTTTCCCACATATCCCTCTGGGTCCTTTTCACAGCTGGGATGGGGATGGTGGTGACACCTTTGTGTGGTGGGAGGTGGCCAAAGACTCAGCAAGGGGATGAAAAATGACAAATGAGAACTCAGCCCTAGATGAGACATCGCTATCGCACCTTCTCAGGCTCAGGGAACATTGCGGAGGAGGCGGCACAAAGAATGTCAGCGCTGCTCTCACATGCACCACAGAAGCTCCCTTTTCCACATGGCTGTTGATGCTAGTGAATCTGCAGACCCATCACAGTGCTGAAAAGAAGGGCCTCTTGAGAGCTCAGAGCTACAAGAGACATCTTTCTCTCTCCCTCCTGGGCTCACAGAACATTGCAGAGAGAGGGGCAGAAAGAATGTAAGAGCCACTGCATGGACAGGAGCAATGTGTTTCACACTGAATTTTGCTGCCTCTATAAGACCTATACAATCTTAAGCTCATCAGCATTTTGTCATATATAATGTAGGAAGACCAATATTTTTGTTCAAAAGAATAAAACGAGAGAGAGACATCAAAATAGAAGGACTCCTTGGAAAGGGAAGAGGTGCAGTGGATGTGAAGTAGGGGAAAAATAGTGTAATGAGGGAGGGAGAAATGGCTCATCGGTTAAGGCACCTGCCTGCAAAGCCAAAAGACCCAAGTTTATTCCCCAGGACCCACATAAGCCAGATGCATGATGTAGTGCATGCATCTGGAGTTTGCTTGCAGAGGCTAGAGGCCCTAGCACAGCCATATTATCTCTCTCTCTCTCTCTCTCTCTCTCTCTCATAACTAAAAATAAAATATTTTTTAAAACAGTGCAATGAGTAATGAGTAGAGATTATATTGTATAGATAGTAAGTCCTTGTATTAATGTTCTCAATTAAAAACACAGGAAGTGGGGCTGGAGAGATATCTTAGCAGTTAAAGCACATGCCTGTGAAGCCTAAGAACCCAGGTACAATTCTTCAGGTCCCACGTAACCCAGATGCACACGGTGGTACATGTGCCTGGAGTTCATTGAAGTAGCCAGAGGCCCTGGTGTGCCAGAGGCCCTGGTGTGCCCATTGGTGCTCTCTCTCTCTCTCTCTCTCTCTCTCTCTCTCTCTCCCTTCCCCTATCTGTGTCTCTAATAAATAAATAAATAAATAAAAATATTTTTTTTAAAAAAGGAAGAAATATATTTTTCCTTATTTGGTTCCTAAAGCCCAGACTGCACATTGGGATGATGGACGCTACTTTATGTGACATTGAAACTTCATTGTCCCCAATAATGGAAATAACTGTCCACAGTCTGGACTTCTATATTAATGACAATGTTTTGAATTTCTCAGGCAAAAATATGATTATGCTAGTTTTAAACCAAGCCATGAATTTGTGCTCATGATACAGATTGTCTTTGGATATAAAGCCACAGCACTAATCACGAGCTTCTCAGGAAGTTTGTTATAAAATTGCCAAAAATTAAACTTAACCTAACACAACTTCTTCTTTTCCCAATCCTGAAGGTTCTGTACATAGAAAAATTCCAATACATGGTAGAGATAACTGAAATTTGTTTGACCTACTTACCAATTTGTAAATTGAAGTTAAAATAACTATGAGAAAGTAAGGCAGACTCCTACTTTGAAGATATATTCTGGGTTGGAGAGATTGCTCCATGGTTAACAGCACTTGCTTGTAAAGCCTAATGGCCCTGCGTTTGGTTCCCTTTTACTACCATAAAGCTAGATACACAAAGTGATAATGTGTCTGGGGCCCATTTGAAGTGGCAAGAGCCCTGATGCACCAATACTTTGTCCCTCTCTCTCCGTTTCTCTCAAATGAAAAAAATATGTACTTTAAAAAATAAAAATACACTTCTTTAGTTTTTATAACATTTGAATGATCTCTATTCTTTTTTAAAATATTTTTAAATTATTTTTTATTTATTTTTGAGAGAGAGATAGAGAGAGACAGAGAGGGAGAGGGAGACAGAGATGGGCACGCCAGCAGTCTTTCAGCTGCTGTGAACAAAATCCAGATGTGTGCACCCCCTTGTGGGCAAGTGTGGCATTGCACCCTTGCCTCACTTTACATCTGGCTAAACATGGGACCTGGAGATTGGAACCGCTGGACATTGGAACCAGTGTTCTTAGGCTTAGCAGGCAGGCGCCTTAGCTGCTAAGCCATCTCTCCAGCCCTCTATTGTTTTTTTTAAAAGATACTTACCTTAATAATAATTAGAGTCATGAATATTAAAGTAATTTTGAAATTAAAAAAATTTCAAAACTTTTTTTTTTTTGAGGTAGAGTCTTACTATACTTTAGGCTGATGGGGAATACACTATGTAGCCTCGGGCTGTCCTTGAACTCTGAGCAATCCTCCTCCCTTGACCTACTGACTTCTGGGATTAAAGATGTGTGCCACCATGCCCAGTCCTCAAAACTTTTTTTTTGTTTTGTTTTGTTTTTTGCTTTTCCGAGGTAGGGTCTCATTCTAGCCCAGGCAGACCTTGAATTCACTATGTAGTCTCAGGGTGGCCTCAAACTCATAGTGATCCTCCTACCTCTGCCTCCTGAGTGCTGGGAATTAAAGGCTTGGGCCACCACGCCCAGCTCCTCAAAACTTTTATCAGAAAGATATCATTACATTGCTTCTGATTATTTTCTGTAATTCACAAGGATCCTGCTTTGCTTCTGAGATCCTTTGAGGTCACATTTCCTAGATTATTTTTTTGAGAGAAAGAGAGAGAGAGAGACAGAGAGAAACAGAGGGAGAGAGAGGAAGAGGCAGAGAGGGAATGGGCGTACCAGCCACCTCTCAGCCACTGTGAACGAATTCCAGACAATTTCGCCCCCTTGTGGGCAAGCATGGCATTGCGCCCTTGAGTCACTTGCGTCTGGCTGACCATGAGACCTGGAGAATCGAACAGGTGTTCTTAGGCTTGTCAGGCAGGCACCTTAACTGCTAAGTCATCTCTCCAGCCCTAGATTAATCTTTTGATGACATCAATGGTCTTGCCCTAACACATTCAGAATGAGCACAAACAAAAGGGGCTATTGATTTGTATTCAAATAAGATCATGGTTGGCGAGTTTGATTCCAGGTAGGGATGTTCAGAAGTGAAACCGCTGAGGCCCTTGTATGTATGACATGCTTCTCCCAAGCTGATAGTTTGGTATTTCCTTGCATAGCATTGTCCAGATGATTCTCACACACCATTCAGTACACAACTAGATACTAACTTCCCCTTGTTGAACACTCCATACCTTGACTTAAGACTGCTAAGGAATCAGTGAAGAACCACAGTAGAATCTAGCTACTGGTAAAATGTCACTTCAATATGGGGCTGTTTTAGGTGTAAGAATAATATTTATAGATAAAATAAACTGAATTAGTTCATGCCTAGAAATTTTTCAGAACAATACCTGACATAGAAAAGGCTTGGTTCTCTTTACATTTAGGAATCGTTCTACACATTTGTAGTGCACATGGATTTGTTTTCTGTGAAACAGCTACTTCTTGTATTTTGAATGTGACAACAATCACCAACACACCCTTGTTGAATGCCTGTAAGGAAAGTATCAAAATCACTCTTTAACTATTAGTACATATGACATATTGTCAGGTAGTGAATAATTTCTCGGCTAGCCTTTTAAATGTTATTATGCTATTCCAGAGTTCAACAAAATTGTTGATAACATTTTGAGATTTCATGAGTTTATATTTTTAGTGATGTAGGAATTGGATCCAGGGCCTTTTACCATCTGGTATTACTGACCTAATGCAATACACCATGTTTTTATAACTAAAATATTCATTTTGGAAATTATGTACATGAATATGAGACCATTTATTTTATTTTAGATGTCTAATTGTCAATTAATTGGATCAATTTTAAATTTATATATACATTTACATAACAGTCATTGTTTTAATTTTCAGTGAAACATGTCAATGGAGGCAGATCTTATCTGATTCAAATTCTTTTGCAAACGAGCTCCATCCTAGTGCTTTGTAGGATTTCAGGACAGAGGTTAACACAAGGGCACTTCACAAGAAAATTACTCTGTGTGCAACATCAATCAATTACATAGATAAAAGATATACTGCCCTAAACCCCCAAACAGCAGTGTTCATTAAATCCACATTTGTTCCTCAACATTAATAAACATTCATTAAATCATAGCATTATCTGAATGCCAATTAAATGGACCTTAACTCAAAGAAACTTTTTTATTATAATTACCATCCTAGATGATTTGTTTTATATGTCAACATTGTTTTGAAATAAGGACATAAGAATTTTACTTAGCCAATAATAAAGTTAATATTTTAGATGTGTAAAATTTTGTCATTCTTTGCTCAAACCATGTTGTAAGTAATCTTAAAATTAAGATTAACTTTAAAATAAATTGAAAATAAATTAAATTTAAAATCAAAATTAAAATTTATTGATTAGGAAACTATGTTTCTTTGGTCTCCATGACACTTATGTAAAAGATATGGACAAAGAAAAGTCAGATGTTCAGATCTGTGTCAAATGTCACTTGAACTTTGCTCCATGCTCCCACTTTGATTGTTTTCCACATGTCTTTTGTACCCATCCTATGCTTCTCCTTCAGATTTATTCCTTCTTCTATCCTAATAAAACACTGTCCATAACAGTGATGTTTTAGGACTTAATCTTGTCCAAATATTTTCTACTTTAATTAAATTGCTGGATGGTGAGTCACTGTACTAACACCTTTGTGTCATATAATTACTGATCATGCTGGCCTAAGTTCTTTTACTTTTCTCCCTATTTTTCTCCCATAGGGAATGACCAATTTAATTTTCTAAAAGCATGACAATGTAACTTATGATTATTTTTTCCACTTAACTATTCACAAACTCTAATCAAATGTTCTCACTTACTACAAAATGACATACCAAATGACATCTCTTTTATAGTGTAAAATATCCATTTTGAGTATAAATCCCATCAGTAAATTTGTACAAAGACCTATCTCCTTTATTGAATTCCTACTTTTGCCAAATATATATATATATATATTTACCTAAGGCTTAAACCTGGTAAAATGTATTCAATTCTAGTAGGGTATAGAAGGTGTAGGTAACCCACTGTTAAACAGCTGACAACTGTACAACAGTTGGCCTCGTAATACACTTAAGCTCACTGGATATCCTAAGCTCATATTGACTCTCATGGCTCAGTTTTTTTTTTTTTTTTTTTGATGTTTAATAATTGACAAAAGTCAATTACATTAAAAGAAAAGAAAAGAAAGACCTTTCAAAGAAATAAAAGTCTTAGAAAACATGACTCCATCAGTTTTAGATCAGGTCAAATACCTTCTTCCCACAGGGAACTTTACTTGCAATTGCATTTGAGTAGAACATGCTATAAGATATAGATCCATCCGTATGAATTGTCAATACCAAATGAATAACAAAAGCATTCTATCTAACTCTTTTTAAATTCTGTGACATCAAAACTTGACCTTAAATGCCATAATAGCTGCTCAGCAGTATTGTACATGTTTGGATCTCTAAAAGAAACATTATATGTATGCTCCTATGTTTCAAACTATTTTTTTTTAATTGAGTAACTTTATTTGGAATATCATTTTCTTCCAATACCTAATTAACTGTAACTCTTTATTTTAGACCAAAAAATCAGGTACAAAAACAATTCACAAAAGCATGCATGTTTAGAGACCATAAGCAAAACTATAAACTATATCTTTTTCTAATAAACATACTATAAACATATTCCTAGTTCTTAAAATAAATGACTTGAGCTGGGCATGGTGGCATATGCCTTTATTCCCAATACTAGGGAAGCTGAGGTTGGAGGATCACTGTGAATTCCAGGCCAGCCTGAAACTAATTCCAGGTCAGCCTATGCTAGAGCAAGATCCTACCTCAGAAAACACATACACACATACACACACACATGCACACATGTATGCACATATGCATGCACACATACACACACGTTCTTGCAGTGTTTTGAATGTATTGTTGTATTCTGTGTCATTAAATGTGACAAGAGGCATGTATTGAACCCAAACAATTTAAAACCCTTACTTTTGTATTGTAGTCAAGATCTTTCCTATTCCGTCCTGGTGACCTTCTATGTTCCCACTGTAATGTCAGCTCTACAGTATGTTGCCTCGTACCTATTCAGTTTTCCCTACAAACTCTTCATCTAGAAGACTCTTTCAAGACTCATTCATTCTTCAAATTCTAGTACAATCATACTTTTCTTTTTACTTCAAGTGTTTTTAATCTTCTAAGTTGTATGTTATCTCTTCCATTTATTAAACTCTTTCTTTCTTTCTTTAAACATGTAAGCAAAGCGTCTTCTGTTACAAGTTGCCAAAGAAACACTTGTGCAAGTTTGTCAATTTTAAGGCTTTTGTCCCTTATGAATTTCCAAAGGAAACTTGAGCTTTTTAGCAGTTTCTTTATTGCTAATGAATTAAATTTCTTATTTCCACTAACAGGTCTCAGAGGTTTCATATTTTGATAATATTTATTTTCTATCATGTTTTTTCACCCTCATCAATTTGAGTGAAAAGGTAGTTGAACATGATAGCAAGGTTTTGGTTTACACAAGCAAATTGAAATTAAATAATATTAAATGCTTTAAAACTAGAATGAGTGACAGTAGAGCTTAAACTGTAGGTGCCTTACAATTCCACTGAGGGGTAAAGCCACATACACCCTCTCAATTTATTTAATCAGAGGCATTATATTATGAAAGCTAACTTGAGACATCCCAAAACATTGGTTTCTTTGAACAGCATTACTTTGCAAATGATTTCAGTAAAAGTCCATTGTATTTAATAATGAATTCACTTCAAGAACTCATTGATAATATATATATATATATATATATATATATATATATATATATATATATGTTGAATAAATTAATTATAAAATTTTCTATCTGATGGTGGTGGCCTTGGAATGACTCAGAAAGGCATCATGGTGCTGAGAAGAAGGGACAGAGGAGTGCTCAGCACTGAAGCATCTCAAACCCACCTTCCAAGGCTCAAGGTCCATTGCGGAAGAGGGGTTGGAAAGAATGTAAGAGCCAAAGGAAGAGTAGGCCTCCTTACAACATGCTCCTCCAGACATAAAATGGTCTGGATATCCATGACCTCACAGTGCCTGACACTACCTACACAAGACCATCCTAACAGGAGGAAAAGATGATGACATCAAAAGGAAAAGAGAGACTGATTGAGAGAGGGAGGGGATATGATGGAGAGTAGAGTTTCAAAGGGGAAAGTGGGGGGAGGGAGGGAAGTACCATGGGATATTGTCTACAATTAAGGAAGTTGTCAATAAAAATTAATTTAAAAAATTCCATCTGAATAAAAAATATTCAAAGAGAAATAACATGTTTATGTCTATGTAGATTATAAGCAAACTATTCATTATTGTAATTCATAATTATTAATTATATTTCAAACATTTATTTTAATTATATATAATTTAATTAATTGGAAACGTTAAAATGACCCTGTATTTACATATTTTTATATGAAATCATCTTACAATCATGCATATGTTCATTTATTTTTTATTTTATCTATTTTTGTAATTTAACATTAATAATTTAACTAATTTATGTTCATATGACCATATTAATTAATGTAAGATTCTCTATTGTAAGTTCAAGAAAGTTGAGGGACTGACATATCAAATGGTTTGCCCAAGGTATGAATACTAATTCTTGTAGTCAGGTTTGCATTGTTGGCAGAAATCACCTGACCAACAGCAGCTTGTGTGAAAAAAATAGGTTTATTTTGGCTTACAGACTCAAGGAGAAGCTCCATGATGGCAGGGTAAAATGATGGCATGAGCAGAGGGTAGCCATAACCCCCTGGCCAACGTAAGGTAGACAATAGCAACAGGAGAGTGTGCCAAACACTGGCAAGGGGACACTGGCTATAACACCCATAAGCCCACCCCCAACAATACACTGCCTCTAGGAGGCGTTAATTCCCAAATCTCCATCAGCTGGGCACCTAAGTATTCAGAACACCTAAAGTTATGGTGGATGCCTGAATAAAACCACCACTTTAACAGAATAAGAAAGTCAGATAAAGGCTAGAGAGATTTCATAGTGGTTAGGGCATTTGCTGGCAAAGCTAAAGGATCAGGTTTGATTCCCCAGTACAAACATAGAGTGAGATGTACAAGGTGGTGCATGCGTCTGGAGCTCGCATGCAGTGGGTAGAAACCCTGGTATACCCTTTCTCTCTCTTCTCCCTCCCTCCCTCTCAAGCAAATAAATAAAATATTTTTAAAAATGAAAGAAGGAAAAAAGAAAGTGAAATAAGATCTTCTGGCTACAGAGTATAGTGTTCTAACTCTTGTGCTATAACAGTATGAAAATGCCTGATGAATTTTTATAATTTTGATTTATAATTTATAATAAAAGTAGTATTTCAGAAAGACTTTGACTTTGGTGTTGGCAGAATGAAACATACTATATTTTGATTATGCCTTATACAAAATGATTGGACTCCAAATTTATTTCAGAGCAGGGCATGTTGGCACATGCCTTTAATCCCAGTACCTGGAGGCAGAGTTAGGAGGATCACTTGTGAGGTCAAGGCCAACTTGAGACTACATAATGAACTCCAGGTCAGCCTGGACTAGAGTGAGACCCTACCTCAAAGAGACAAAAAAAAAAAAAAAAATTCAGAGATTTAATTTTTAGATTTTCTAATATTTATATGTGCTTAAAAAATATATTGTGGATCCCACCCAAGGCCAAACATAAAATTCATTTTCTGTCATATGACACTTGTATGCATAGCCTGAAGGCAGTTTTATGCAGTACGTGTCTTTGCATGTGTGTGCTGGTGACCCTTCACATTAATCAGGGGTGGAATTAGCCACTCAGCTCACATAAATGCTGACAAACATTTGTGTCTTCAAGCTCTTCAGATTTTGTGTTTTCAGATTAAAGAAACTCAGCCTGCAATATATTCTTTAGTAAATAGCTTTACTTTATAAATACATTAAAATGTTTGAATTTTTGTACTTAAAATAAAAAATATGTTCATTGTATAACCAACCTTTTTTGTTTTGTTTTGTTTGCAGGTCTCTGATTTGGGAAAGCAGATTTTTGTTTTGTTTTGTTTTGTTTTTTTTGAAGGATTTTTTTTTTTTTTCTTTTTTAAGTCTCTCTTTCCCCTTCTCTCTCTCTCTCTCTCTTTTTTTTTTTTTTTAAATCATTGATCTTGGAGTACAGAATTGAACCAGAAATACACTAAGTTTGCTTCCCTGCGGGAACACTCACTCTTAAGGAATTCACAGCGAGTACACAGCCATGTGGCCACCGCTAATCTTCATGATGCTCTTAGCGCCAGTAGTTCATGGTAAGTTCTTTACACTTTTATGTAATACTTAACATGTAATTTACTCATAATAGACCCTGTCTTTGAAATATTTGTTCTGAGATATCAATAGCTTTTGCTTAGTTTATATTAATAATTTTAAGTACCACAATAAGTTCTTTGAGCTATAATATAATGTTTTATTTGCATTTCTTAACATTTCTACTGAAATCTGTATACAACCCAAGGATTTTGCTTGATATTATTTTTTTTTAATTCTGTATGATTTATTCTTTGATTTTTACCACACAGTGGGGAAATCAGCTATATGCCAAATTAAATCATTATCTATGAATATCCCAGCTTACATATTTTTGGTACGTAAAACATTTGTAATGTAGTAAGCATAAACATTAAAAAAGAAAGGAGGACTCAGTCCCCATTTTTTGATATTTTTCTTCACTTTGTATAATTTTTAATACACAAAGACAAACTGTAACCTGTTACTGGAAAGTTATTGTTTCCGGTAGCTAGCTTTTTCAATACAAAACAAACATAACACATAGAGCGAATATAATAAAACAATGAAGCAGTATGTTGGTGTGCTTTCCTAAACTTGTAGGAAGATACATTTATAGATACATGTTGATACTCTTATAATATACATATATACTCACTATATTAATTTAAATTACTTGGCATTTACAATATGCAAGACAGTTTACAAATTCTATATAACTGCTATTTCATAAGATAGATAATATCTCAAGATGAAAGCATCCTGTGTTGTACAACAATATCGTTTTGACTAAATTTTTCTAAAAGATGATACATTGATGTTCTCATGCATGCTGCCCTTCCCAGTTTAAACTTTCCTCCTTCATAATCATTGGCTTTGCAGTGAGATGAAAATGTTATAGGAACACCTCATAGGCTGATATTAATGATGCCAAAGGAAAATGACTCAGCTATATTTACCACAGCATAGAAAATTTCACCAAACTCCTGATGCAGCTGAAATGATTTTTCACCATCTGTAGATCGCTTTTCATTCCTAATTTACTGCAGAAACTCACCTTAGGTCACCTGTGATAAATGTATGAATTTAGCCTGTGTTCTTAAGTTACTGTATAAATTGGCATAATACTGTTATTATAAAACTGGATATTAGTTTTGACAAATCATTGAACAGGAGTGGAAATATAACAAGATGGATATTTTTCAAATCCCTATCCATCCAGGCTCACAGAACTCTTGCATAATTAAGCCCTCTGATAGACATGGAAAAACAAATGTCAGCTAAGGGAAGTACCTTGTGTTGCAAACACACTTCAATGGCATCTCCCTGTGTTCCATTGAGGTGTCCAGGACGTTTCCCTCTTGAGCACAGGAATCCACTTTGTTCAGTGGTACTTGAACAGTTGACCCTTCCCCCAAAACAGATAACTGAGACCAATATTGATTCTGTGACCACAGACTTACAGTGAATACATTCACCCTCAGGTCATTACCTTCAGCTTACTATGATCATATTGTTATTGTCATTATTGCCTATTTTACAATTAAAAATACTATCACACCGAGTAGGGAAGTTCCTTGAGTGAGGTCACACAGCTAGGTAGTGACCAGAGTGGAAATCAAGTCAAGGGCCTGGCTTATGGGCTCCACTGCTTCTGCTAGAAGATAGGCAGTTATGAGGAAGACCTTCTTCTCCTAGCATCGCTTCTCCCATCTCTGCACATGTGGGCAGATGAGGCAAAAGGACAAAGGACTTGTGGCTTTCATGTTCTTTGGACACACTGGTTGATTTTGAAGTCTCCCAGAAATATGAAAAAATTCAGTTCTGCCACCTACTAGCTGTGTAAACCTGTTTTTCTATAAACTAATTAACGTCATTTATCACTAAAAAACTTTTCTTGTTACAAATAATATAGTAGTATACACAAAAATCATATTTCTTCCCTCCAGGAGCTAACAATTCCGTAAAAACTTACAAGCCTATTTTTCATCTGTATTATGAAAATTTTTGCAGGGTTATTTTGAGCAATCTATGAATAATACATGGATAAATTTTAACATGGTGATCGGCATTTAATAAATCTTCACTTGCTTTTCTTATCCCCTATTTACCTTGAAATAAAACTAAGCTTTTGAGCAGCAGGTAAATAAAATGAATGATTTTTCTTATTATTAATGTGAAACCTGAAAAGTCTCTTTTTTTACTTGAACGTCAGTATTCAAATTTTGCCAGACATTTCAAAATATTAACATCTATACAAAATTATGGTCTATATGATTAACTTTTAAGTAAAATCCTTCCAAATATGTAGTCATGCATAAATCCTTCTTAATTAGTAGCTTGGCATTGCTGAGTGATGGATATTTGTGAGATGTCTACAAGGGTGAAGTAGAAGCTGGCTAAGTACAAATCATGCTTACCTTGGTTGAATAATCTCCACACTGCCCTCCTAAAACAATCACCCCTTCAATATTGCATACATGTGACCCTTTTCTTCAGTCAGGAAATGTCTCTGGTTCTATGTTTATCTGTCTACATCCTATGTTTCTGTGTACCTCTGTATTTCCCTTTTTTCTGTTTTCCATGAATGTATCCCCTTCCTGTAGGGCTCTGAACACCCTGTCTCTAATCTAGGGAGAACTAACAGAATTCAACAGACACAGGTCAAGTGAAACGTTTCCCCCTTTGCTATGCTACGCATTGCTGGAGTGTTGCATGGAAATGAAAACGTATTGAACACCAGCCGAGTGATAATGAGGATTGTTGGTTTGCGATCTGTATGAGAGACAGAAACAGGGTTTCAGACATACTAACCCCTTGGGATAAGTACCCTGTCTCTCTCTACCCATTTTCAATTGGGATTTGAGTCAGAGTCTCTTTACGTTTTCCTGATTGTCCTGGAATTTATACTTCTCCTTCCTCAGTCTTCCCAGTAGCTTGGGCCACTTCATCTGGCTCCTGGGACTCATTCAGGCTGGCAGTAAATGGACATCAAGGAAGTCCTTTCCTGGCCCATCACTACCCATGACCCTATGGCGGTGCTGGGGCTTTGGTATTCTAACTACAGCTCAGCTTAACAAAACTGTCCTGAAAAGCAGAGTACTAAGTGAGAACATGGAAAACAGTCGCACTGGATGTGCTGTGCTTAACAGGGAGTATTTTCAATAGCATGTTGGAAAGGGAAAAGGCATTTTAAAAATCTGGAAGCAACTTACTCATTTTTTTCTATATGTCTTGGATTGTTGTTAATGCCACATCACTATATATTCATGAACTTTACAGGTTAACGTGCTTTGTATAAATAGTTCTTAAGGGTACAAAACAATGGTCTGACGATTATAGGATTATATGCTTAGTTAGTTTCTTTTATAGTTAATCTGGTTTCATAGTTACATAACTTAATATATCAGTGTTTTTTTTTTTTTTTTTTTTTTTGGTTTTTCGAGGTAGGGTCTCACTCTAGCTCAGGCTGACCTGGAATTCACTATGTAGTCTCAGGGTGGCCTTGAACTCATGGCGATCCTCCTACCTCTGCCTCCCGAGTGCTGGGATTAAAGGCGTGCACTACCACGCCCGGCTATATCAGTGTTTTTATAAAAAATGGTTAATGTATTAATCTTGAAATAGTCCAAAATTACATTTTAAGCATAGATTTTACTGCATATACATTTTTTCTATCAAATATATTTAATTAGTTGTGAAGAAGTTAGGTTAGTAGAGCTTAGGCTCTACTTAACTTTGCTACTTTTGGAAATTAATAATCCATGACATGTTCATATTTTCTAGTCTAGGTAATTTATAACATTGCAGTAATATAGTATTTTCATAGTCAAGTACATGCACACAAAGCCTGTGTCATGACAATGCCATGTCAAGTTACTGCTACATATCTAACAGCACCCACGTGAGCTGGTTGTAGGAATTTCAAAGCATGTATTTTGTCAGTTATTATACCATCTCTATATAACAAAACGCTGATTATGTAATAGCACATTTTTCTTCACTATGCAATAGCTGTCTGAAAACTTTTCAAATATTTTATGTGATGTTAACCAATTAGAAAAAAGGTTTTGTTTGCATTGGTACTTACAAGCAAGTAATGTGAGTTTTTCTTTTGGGGGGGGGTCATGATACTTGATGAGCAATGCATTTGTATTGAGAAAAAAATGGCATTTTCTTGTAATCATATTTTATTTATTATGACTATCTGAGGGGCCAGAGTACATCTTATTTTTATGCTTCCTGGACGAGGGTGGGATGTGGCTATATTAGGATATTTGGGCATTCAGTGTTTATGGAAATGTAAAATATTTGAAATTATAAGATGTAGTCTTTCTTTTATCTTCTTGAGTTTACTGTGTTCTTCAATTTAAATATAAGAACAGTCCTTTCACATTTCATTTATAATTTAATATCGGGAGTTTTTGTTTCAGTTTGCTTGGTGATTTTTTTTCTCTTAAAGCAAAACCAAAATTTAACCTGCAAGTGAAAAAAAGAGTTATTGGTTTGCAATATAAGAAAGAGACTATATGTGTTATTATCTACTTACATTGACAGATTATGACAAGGCACAATTCAAACACGAAAGTAATTTTTTTTTTTTTTGAGGTGAGGAATGGTAATTATATTTACTTTGAAATTTAAATTTTACCATTAGAATGCATTTGCCTTTCTTTGAATTTTTACCTTTCCTTATTTGGACATAGTATTTGAATTTTTTTTCTTAATTTACAAAAAAATGTCTTTATGTTAAAGAAAACGTTACACAAAGAGTTGATTAATCTTGTTTAATAGAGAATTTGCAAAAACATATGCCTATTGTGCTTTCAAAAGTAACAGGTACAAGTCCTCATATACAATAGCCTTTCAAAGTGACGTTTGATTAGCTTTCCACGTTACCTGTCACATCCTCTCTTAATGTGACCGTCTTCAAGTCACTGTTGAA